>CM034351.1:107180693-107223463 GCA_019925275.1 Mytilus edulis
AATCAAAATTTAAACAGTGGGCTATTATGACAAAATGTTAACTTCAACATTCACTGTTAAATACTTTTTTGTTCAATAATGAGTCCGGGGGGGGGGGGTTACTTCCTATATTTTTAGTGGTATGAGTGTGCCGCAAAACAGGGTCACTTTTTCATGCCCTGCAGGTTAGAACAGGGTCCCTTTTTCATGTCCTGCTGGTTAGAACAGGGTCGCTTTTTCATGCCCTGCTGGTGAGAACAGGGTCTTTTTTTAAATAAAGTATTTGTCTAGAACAGGATTGCTTATTTAACTGTTTAAGATATAGTCTAGAACCCGGGTCTAGAACTGCATCTATTTTACACGGTATACATTTTCTGAGCATGTATAGAACAGGGTATGATTTTCAATTTTTTTGTTTCGAACAGGGTATGATTTTCAATATTTTTGTTTAGAACAGGGTATGTTTTTCAATGTTTTCTTGTTAGAACAGGGTATGATTTGGCAAGTGCTGTCAGCACAGTTATAGCCGAAAGGATAGCCAATAACCCCCCCGGGTAATGAGTGCATCTCTATAATAAAAAGATTTTGTAATAGTACCTACAAGTAAACCAAACATTTTCAATCCAGTAGTAATATTTTAGTACCTTTCAAATCTTTATTTATAATTAAAGAAAATACAGCTTTTCTTTGTGACCTGCCCAAGAATGTTGTGTAGGATAAAATAAGTTGTTGCAAATCATGAATTCAACATCCAACTTACCCAAGAAAGAAACACATCAATGAAACAAGTACTTTAATGAACAATTTAATTTCCTTTTGAATGTTTAATAATTGACATTTTCTGAGGACGCTCTGGTACTCGGCCTAAGATAAGTCACTAATCAGAGTTGATCAGTAGAAATTATTTGGGTGAGTTGAAAATTGTGTGCAGAGTTAAAATGTTTCCAACACTGTTCTTAAGCTAATTACATGTATGGTGGCTTTTAACAATAGTTCAAAGAATATTTACTTGTATTCCAGGAAGAAGAAGCACATTTTATGAGACTGGTCAGTGTGTTGAGAGATTTGTTAATGGTCAAAACTTTATCTAAAGATAGACAAGAGGAATTAACCAGGTGAGTCAATTAAAACCTTTTACATTTCTTTTTCAATTTGAAAGGGAAGTAACTCCCTACTAAGCCCATATGGAAACTAATTCTATATGGCAACTATCCCCATATGTTTTTAGGACACCTTATATCAAATGTATGTAGTCACCAGGTGTAGTCCATCAACCAATCATATCCCCATAAATCTATAGGAGGTAAGAGAAATGTATGCATGGTAGTAAAGTAATATGTCCTTTTTGGGCTGTTACTTGGTGAGCTACACAAATCAGTCATCAATGAAGCAATTTATATGTGATTTCATGTTCTTCAGATTGCTTATTAGTTCAGAAGTGAAATTGTTTAAAGATTATATTATGGCATAAGCAGGGTTTCCCCTGGGTCAATTATTTTTTTCGCCACCTCTTTCGCCAAAACAATATATTTTTCGCCACTTTATTATTTTTTTCGCCAAGTAACATAAATATATTTTTCGTTTATAATTTACCTTTTTTTCTACCCCCCTTCCGTTTAATAAGATGATTTTGCCCCATAGTGTCTATGATTATTCTCTCAAACTTATTTTAGAGTCTACATTTTAATGAATTAACATTTACTTTAAAACAACAGAATTTTTTTTAACTTAGTAAAAGGGAAAAATATTCATTGTATTTAAACAACTTTTCTAAATGAGGGGGCAACTATACATGTACTTAAACAATAAAGAAGATATAAGTCCTGGAATATAACACAATTAATGGACATATTTTGATCATATAATACCAGTATAGTTTGTAGTGAAAGTTTCTTTAAAAGAAAAATACTGATGTGCCCTTTTGTACTAAGAAGTGGTTTTTACAACAAAACAAAAGCTTGTCTCACATGAAATTGATCCCTCATTTCATGTGTAGTCATTACATTGAAGGGTTACTCTCATTCGAGGGGTTGTTCTTAACCTTTTGGATAGATTTCTTCATAACGACAGTTTTCTTTTCTTGACCATCGTAAATGAAAAAGTTGAGACGTAAAACTATGTCTGAAACACGTGTGTCACTAAAACGACTTTAAAGTAGTCTCCCTAATCAATAACCTATATTAAAGTCAAAGGATAATTTAAGTTTTAAATCAGAGATTTTTCTTGCTTTTGAACATTTTTCATCACAACAGCTTTCTTTGCTAAACTCTCTTTAAAAGGAGAGGAGACGTCAAAAGTTTGCTTCAAACACGTGCGTCGCAAAGTGGTAAATAAATTATGTATATGACATTTAGCGGAAGCTAATTAACCATATCATTTTGTCAAACAATTCAATCAACACCTTTATTAATTAGTCCTTTGTTGTCGATAGGTATAAAATGCAATTAGCTGATTATTGATTTTCTGTCCAAATCTTAATGAGGTCAAGGTGAATTCCTAGTATTGTCTGATCGGGTAAAGTCCAAGAAACTCGAAAAAAGTAAATAAACAAGATGGAGGAAAATATATCGTTATATATATTTCTGTCGCCAAATTCTTTCGCCAATGACGAATTTTAATCGCCACAATTATTATTTTTTCACAAATTGCGAAAATGGCGCCAGCGGAAACCCTGCATAAGAATTTGCCAAACGAAACTAAGATTTTATTATATGCAGACCTTCTAACCAATGAAAACACAAATTATCTTGCACCATGACTTTATGAATACTGTAAATCAAGAAACTATTGTTCTAGCATTTATTATTGTTATTTTGTCATGACCAAACAAAATTCTAAATTAGGAAATGTTACGTGCATACATGTGTATATTTAAATCAGATATCAGAACAAGTTCTTTTTACTGCCATGCACAGTAACATTATTCCCATTGATAAAAAAGTCGCAATAATTAAAAGTATATTGTACTTTTGTTTGATTTTAGTCACACAGTTAACCTGTTAACCAATATACCTAGAGATTGTTATGAGGAGTTATTAATACCCCTGAATGAGATGGATATAGAGGGCATGGAGAACAAGGAAGTAGAATACGATGGCAGAAACATGGAAGCAATAATACTTTTATTAAATTTTCTATTCAGTAGACTTGATAGGGTTAGTATAAGTTGAAATTAAAAAAAAAAAATCTTTCACTTGTGGAAAATCAACTTATTTAGCATTTGAATATAGAGGATGCATAAGTATTTGCCAAAGAAAATCCAATAACAGAATTCAATGCAAAACAATCCTGAAAAAACACATTCATATAATTGAGATTCACAGATTTTATAAATACTGGTACTAAAAAATTCTGCTTTATCTCAAATTTTGATATTTCTATATAAAAAAAAATCTGGTATGATACCAATGAGAAATCACTCCACCAGAGACCAAATGATGTAGCCATGTGTCAACATACAGCCTTCAAGAATAAGCAAAACCAATACATCATAGCAAGCTATAAAAGGCCCTGACATGGCAAATGTAAAACACTTCAAAAAAGAAAACTAAAGGCTAGATTCATTCATAAAACAATGATGTCTTCTGTCTGAAAACAGCTGATCTGCAGTGACCTTGTTGATTACATTTTCTACTTGTATAGACAGTAAATGGCAAATAAATAAATTCTTCTTTTTTCAGCCTTATAAATCACTCAAGGAGAGCTTAACACCAATACTTCATTGCTTATGTGAAATGTGTCGTGCAAACAGGTCAATCAGAAAATTTTGTAGAGTTAGGGTAGGTATTGTTTATGTGAAATGTGTCGTGCAAACAGATCAATCAGAAAATTTTGTAGAGTTAGGGTAGGTATTGTTTATGTGAAATGTGTCGTGCAAACAGATCAATCAGAAAATTCTGTAGAGTTAGGGTAGGTATTGTTTATGTGAAATGATAGAGAATTGTAAAAGTCCAAGGACCATAACTCTGCACAAAAATATCAGACCAGAACAAAATTTGAATTTGATCTGTAACTTGTAAGATAAAACTATATTCTAATTCTCAAATCAATATCTACAAGCATGAGGAAAAAAGTGTGAAAAACTGATTATTTGAGGAATTTTCTAAGTCCAAGGACCATAACTCTGCACAAAAAATATCAGACCAGAACAAAATTTGAGCTTGATCTGTTACTTCTCATGATAAAACAGTACACAAAATATCAAATCAATATCTTAAAGCAAGTAGAAAAAAAGTGTGGAAAACTGATTTGCTGGACCTCATGGATGGAGATAGACAGACAGACATAGTGCAAACCTAAAGTCCCCTTTGACTTTGTTGTTACGGGACTAATAAATCAAGGTCAATAAAGTAGGTGTATAATTTAATTCAGTTATACATTTATTCAAAGGAAAATGCTAGAAAAATATGGAAAAAAAGAATTGTTGATTAGTCCTCCAATCAAACATTGACAGTAAATATAATTAATGCAACTTGTAAGTAAACAGTCATATACATGTATATATAGGCTAGTATTTGACACAATTCAGATATTTGAGGGTATGATAGTTCTAGTATCAGTCACTTTGTTATGTTTCATAAAGAACTTATAATTTCAGCATGACAATATTTTGATTATTTCAGGTGTTACCTCCCTTAAAGGATGAAGTTAAGAAGTTACCAGAAGAAGGAGAGTCATTTAGAAACAGGTTTGTTATAGGGACTTATAATTTATATAGGAATGAGCACTTAAACGAGAAAGTTAAGTTTCACTATGTTTTCATTTATCACTATTTTACAAAATTTTCCTTTGATCTTAGTGTTGATCTATTACTAACAATATTTGCAGGCATATAAGTTTGAACCAAATGAGAAATTAGTAGATGATAGGCCATCATTTACATAATGGGAAAGAAGGGGAAAAGGAAGTGATTTTTTTTTCTGTCTTTCACTGAATACCAATGTTCTATCCTTCATTTTATGTAACCCTTTCTTACAATTATGATACAGCAAACTATTTCAATTTGTTTTTCACTTGGCCTTTACAGCAAATTGTCTAAATGATACTTACTTGTGTATTCTAGTTCAATGATTTCATTCTTGTTGTTCGGTGTGAGCCAAGGCTCCGTGTTGAAGGCCGTACCTTGACCTATAATGGTTTACTTTTATAAATTGTTATTTGGATGGAGAGTTGTCTCATTTGCACTCATACCACATCTTCCTATATCTATAACATGGAAACCAGTTATAAATGTAGTATTTTCATGCTAAAAAAAGATAACTCTCTTCCATTATCCAAATTGGGTATTACAAACCTGCATGTATGATTCATGCATTATCTTGGCTTTGAGGGTCTTTATTTTCTATTCGAAAATGTCTTTTTTTAATTAATGTGTGGAGACTTTAAATAAAACATGGAATAGAAAAGCAATTACTTCATAAGATTTACTGAACATATATTAAAGTATCAAATAACTGTTTAAAATAATGCAAAACACAAATAACTGTTTAAAAACATTAGATATCACTACAGTATAAACCTTTAAGACAAAGATAATTACAGACAGTATTTATTGTAAAATCGTTTTTTTTTCCAGGTTGTGTAAATTATTAACTTCACCAATAACAGAAGTAAAAGATTTGGTAGCAGATTTTCTGTTTGTTATGTGTAAAGAAAGTGGTAAGATTAATAAAACTTATATTATCGAGAAAAAGTTGTTGTATAATGTGTATAACTAAACGTTTCTTAACTCAAAGAAGTAAAATATTTGAGGTTAGAAATGATGTAGCCTTTTTAATTTTTGATTCCGTTTCTTAGATAAAATTTATCTCTCAATTTCTTAAAAACTTTTGTTCTTTTTCTGTGACTCCATTGTGATCACCTTACTTGTTGTCATGACTTCATAAAGACAAAGATAGAAAAAATGTGATGACATAAACATAACCAAAACTAAAAGAGCAGGATTTTTTTTATTAAAAAAGTAAAAACAGTGGTTCAGTGAAGATATCTAGGAAGATGAATTGTTTTGATTAAATGTGGTCTTTAGACATCAAAGGTGTATTACTTAAATGGCTATAACAGGTATTTTCAAGAAAAAATGTACACAAACTTCAAATTTTTATACTATCTGATTTTAACAACTTTTTTATGTTCATAAAAAATAGTTATTTCCACCATTTTAAATGATATTGAGTTGAAGAATTCTGTATTTACCCTTGTAGTTCAGCGTATGGTAAAGTATACTGGGTATGGTAACTGTGCAGGACTGTTAGCTAACAAAGGTTTATTACTGGGTGGTAAATCTGATGGTAATTACTCCAGTAACTCAGATGACTCAGAAACAGAGGAATATTCAACTCTCAAACAAAGGTAGTTATAATCACAAAGAAATGTTTTGTGACACATGGGTCTTACACTTAAGAATTTTAATACTTTTTTTTCTCAAATGTTTTCATTTTAAGCAGATCCAATTGTACAATTATGTAAAGAATATAGTAAATTTCTATTGAAGCATACCCAACCCACAATCTTTTCTAGACCCATCAAGCGCATGGCAGGGAAAATCACTGCTAGTAGTAGAAAAAACCATAGAGAATTAAGGGGGAAATTGAAAGTAAGTTATAGTGTACACATGTGTAGAAAACTGCTGTAAATTTGGATTCTCATGGACAAAGTTTTACACAAGATTTTAAAAAGTGTGTACTTGGGTGATTTTTTTGTTTTGTTTACTTTGAACTATAAAAATTGGTACTAATGAATCCAAAGCAGTCGAATACATAAACACAGTGGGGGTAATAAAAGGAGAAATATAAACATATACTAATTGCCTGTTTATTTTTCCCTACTTCAGTGTCAATCCTGTAACGGGTAGATATGAAACAGAGAAATCCAATCCATTTGAAGGGATGTCTGATGAACAAAAAGAATACGAAGCAATGAAACTGGTCAATGCCATGGACAAACTACAAAGGTAGATTATAAATTATTGTAGTTCTTTGTTGCTGGACACTAAGGTCAAGGTCCATTACGACCCCAGTTAGTTTACACAGTTAACAAGAGCAAACCTTCCTCGTTTGATTGTTGGTTACTGTTTGAATTATTCAAAACAATGTGGTGGTATCTGATTTTTAACAATTGTATTATCCAGTTCAGCTGGGTTGGTCCATTTGAATTTCAGAGACTATTTAATATAATCCAGTGTAGTGGGTCCATTATGATTCCAGATAATTTATAAATGATATCTTTTCAGAGGTGGAATTATCCAGCCCAGTGTAGTTGGTCCGGATGGTCGCCCTCAGCCAGTAGAACACATATTAGAATTAACAGAGAATATGAACATAGAGGACCAAACTGAGGAGACGAGCCAGGACTGATGTCAATAGACCCATGAGACCAGTAAACACTGACATCAGTAGAGAACTTAGACAATAATAAATGTCATCCACAATAGTAACCCTGTCTATGTTAAAACCAGAGGTGTACAGAATGGAATTATTACTGTTGTTTCCATTATATGATTTTAAAGCATTGTAAAAATTAACTTTAAATGCATAGATTGCAGCACATTTAGATTGGTAATTCTACAGGATTTAAGGTTGTTGTATGAGCGATGTGTTATGAATCAATATCAAAGGTGTTTCTTGTTGTTTATATATATAAATCTGTACTAATGCTTTTAATTCTATGCAGCTAAAGCAAAAACTCATAATCTATCTGCAAATTTACCTGATTGCTTCAAATATTGACTTCACAATTGAATTCATGATTCATAAAACTACTTCTTAAAACATTTTTGGAGAATTGCTTGAAGTATTGTTTAGTACAACAGACCACATCAGCAGTCAACTCTTCCAAAAAAGATGTACCGATAGCATGGGGTCTGCATAACCTGAATTTGTACAAGCCCAACATTTGATGGGGTTAAACCTGCTGTATGTGTACAAAAACCTGTCCCTTGCCTGTTATAGCTATTTATATTGTTGATGTTACATACTAAAATATACATTGTGACCGGGTGGTCTAAGTAATCGAACTTATGTGTCACTAGAGGTTGTGAGTTGTGCTTTTGGCAGTTGTGTTAGACTCCAATCTATAATCTCATACTGAAGATCTGTGGTTCTCAAGACCCAGCAGCTTCCTCCTCCAATAAACACTGACTGCCATGAAATAGCACAATAGTGCTGAATGTGGTGTTAAACACCAATCAATCAATCTATCAACAAATTATTTATAATAGTTACAATCTGAAGTATCCACAGATGTCTTGTTTTTCCATGATTGAAAAAATTTCTCTCTTGTCCAACCTTGGCATATTTTAGGATATGATGATTTGCAATGGCTTTTTAAGAAATTGTAATTATAGAAATGTTTTAGCCATGAAAAAACACTGGAAGTTATTTGTTATTAGGTAAATGTAATAGGTCTACAAAGATAAAGTTTAATCAATTGAATGTTTAAAATGTAAAAAAAAAAAATGAAAAAATTGAAAAAAATGTATTTTAACTGTGTACAAGAAATTGTTCAGCTGTACATTTTAAATATTTTATCTGTTTACAATAAATACTTCAGCTGTACTCAAATGTATTGAGTATAAGGTTGACATGTACATTTTCTAGCTGTTTACAGACAGAGATCTCATTATCTAGCTTTGAGATATAATTGTTGTGGCCTTCTCATGATGAAGCTAGCTTGATGGTTCTGCAACTCATTTCACAAAAACTCATATGTGAACAAAAGTAATCATAAGTTTATGACACATTTGAGTAGAACTTAGGATCAATTTTTGTGGCAAGATTTTTTTGTGACAAGAGCCCCTAATGGGAGTATATGCCATGCAGTATTCAATGAAATGTTACATCATTTCATTTTTCTCCAAAGATTTTTATATTTTCTCAAATATTTATGATCTTTTATGATGCTTTTATAGTCACCATTATCAGACTCTTCTTTTTCAATTGATAAAAAAATTAATGTTGAAAAATAATACCTGTATGTAGTAAAGCATCTTTGACCTGATTGATTTAATATAGACAGATTCTTTTCCCACCCTTTATAAAATCTGACAACACTCCATACTCTTTGTTTTGTTAATTATTATGTCCACCACCTCAAAACGTTTGAAGGTGTACAAGGATATAGAAAACCCCTAGGATAATGAAATTTTGTAAGAACAGGATGTAAAACCAAGTGTTGTCTAATCATATTTAGAGAAAAATGGAATCACATAGTCTTGCTTCATTCAGAGAATTATAGATTATCGATGGTTGACCATACAAGAAGGTGTTTCTAAGCTATTATCTCTTTGAAGGGCGACAGCCCTGAGATGAGATCAGACAAGAAACATCCTTGGGTTTGAAATGCCAATGATAATCTGTTTATTGCCATGACCTAGGCTCATGCCTTCCTTCATCTCTTTTTACTTGACTATAAAAACTCATATCACTGGAGTAGCATGATATGAAAACAATCACAAAAAAGATAATAATAATATTTTAGAAAATAAGATAATTCTAAATCTTGTGATTATTCACATCCATATCTTCTTGTTGTTGCTTTTATATATGTTTATCTCTTACAATGTAAATAATATATTTATAACTTAATGTATTAAATATTGTACAAAATCTTTACAGACTTGTGAATTATTACAGCATTTTTCAATGGACCATATTCTGGAATTTTTATTAGAAAGCTGACATCTGTTTTTAGAATGAATACCTGTAAAAAGGAAGATGATGTATGATTGCCAATGAGACAACTCTCAGAGTCTCCACAAGAGACCAAATGACACAGAAATTAACCCCTAGTCCATATATATATAAATACCTATAACAAACTTTATCTTACCTCCTATAGATTTACTACAGGGATATGATTGGTTAAAGGACTACACATGGTGACTATATATATTTGATATAGGGTGTTCTAAAAAAAATGGGGTTAGTTACCGTACATGGCTAGTAAGGAGTTACTTCCCCGTCAAAACAAAAAAAGATGGCATCTATACTATTAAACGAGAAGACCTCATTTTGGGTGTCGCTTCTCTTCTTTTCCCACAATAAATTAATCATCATGCCTCTGTGTCCTATGGGTACAGTGCATAATCGTATTTGTCATCCATTCATATGATTATTCAGATTGAATTATTTTGGGTGAAAAACGAGAAAAAAGACATCCGGATATGTTTCCGTCATTGGGCGAAATTTTAAGTCAGATTAGACTTCCGGTTTGCGTTTTTCTGTATACTTTGAACATACATATTATCTGTCTTATATCCGTCATTGGACGAAATTTAAGTCAGATTAGACCTCTGGTTTGCGTTTTACTTTGAAACAAATACATATACTACGAATAAAGTGTATTTTCTGTCTGATATCATTTTCAAGTTTACTATCCACGGCAGTCACAGGGTTTATTTAATAGAGAGGGTCGGAATAATATATCAATGACCGCTGTGGATCAATTATTAAACTGAGAATTGACTGTAAAAAGAAAATACACTTTCGGGACGTCTGGAACGGGTGTTTTAAAGATCGAAATTTCAGGATTGACCATTTTAGGGATCAGGGATTTCTTTTTTCGAATTTAAGGATGTCGAGATATTTAATTTGTATAATAAATTCATAAACTCGGGATTTCATGTTTTCAAGCCCGGGATATTGGGATCAGGGCCCACCCCCTCCTTTAATGAATGTTCATAATATACAGATAAGCGCTAAAATTATTCATGTGTCATTAAAATTAATAGAGAACAAACAAAAAAAAAAGGATTTTTTTGTAGAAAAAGGAGGAGCCGGGCTAGAAAAACAATTATCCTGTCCCAAATTACCTATGACTTTTGATACCTTTTCTGAAATACTCAAGTCATTAAATGTTTTACAAAAAAAAAAGAAGATATACAGTGTATTTTCTGTCTTATATCCGTCATTGGACGAAATTTAAGTCAGATTAGACCTCCGGTTTGCGTTTTTCTTTTTACTTTGAAACACATACATATACTAAGAATAAAGTGTATTTTCTGTCTGATATCATTTTCAAGTTTACTATCCACGGCAGTCACAGGGTTTATTTAATAGAGAGGGTCTGAATAATATATCAATGACCGCTGTGGATCAATTATTAAACTGAGAATTGACTGTAAAAAGAAAATACACTTTCGGGACGTCTGGAACGGGTGTTTTTAAGATCAAAATTGCAGGATTGACCATTTTGGGATCAGGGATTTCTTTTTTCGAATTTAAGGATGTCGAGATATTTAATTTGTATAATAAATTCATTACCTCGGGATTTCATGTTTTCAAGCACGGGATATTGGGATCAGGGCCCCTACGCAGTGGCGGATCCAGAAATTTTCATACGCAGGGGCCCGTTGACTGCCTAAGAGGTGCCCGCTCCGGTCATGCTTCAGTGA
Source organism: Mytilus edulis (assembly GCA_019925275.1). NCBI lineage: Eukaryota > Metazoa > Mollusca > Bivalvia > Mytilida > Mytilidae > Mytilus > Mytilus edulis. The sequence continues at coordinate 107,192,062 of CM034351.1, forward strand.
TTCCCTATATAAGCAACCAATTATTTTCCAGAAAAGGGGGGGGGGGCTAAATCCGCCTCTGCCCCGACCCCCCCTTTAATGAATGTTCATAATATACAGATAAGCGCTAAAATTATTCATGTGTCATTAAAATTAATAGAGAACAAACAAAAAAAAAAGGATTTTTTTTGTGGAAAAAGGAGGAGCCGGGCTGGAAAAACAATTATCCTGTCCCAAATTACCTATGACTTTTGATACCTTTTCTGAAATACTCAAGTCACTAAATGTTTTACAAAAAAAAGAAGATGTGGTATGAATGCCAATGAGACAGCTCTCCACAAGAGACCAAAATGACACCGAAATTAACATTTAAAGGTCACCTAACGGCCTTCAACAATAAGCAAAAGCCGATACTGCATAGTCTGATATAAAAGGCCCCGAAATGACAATGTAAAACAATTCAAATGAAAAAACTAACAGCCTTATTTATGTACAAAAAATGAACGAAAAACAAATATCACTGAATTACTGAATTACAGGCTCCTGACTGGAATGTTCATAATACATGTACACTAAATGTAATATGTTCATAATGAAATTAATAGAAAACAAAAAGTGTGAATTTTGGAAATAAAGGAGGAGGGTTAAAAAAACATTTTCCTGTCCCTAAGTACCTATGACTTTTGATACTTTTCCTGAAATTCTCAAGTTATTAAATCTTTTACAAAATTCTTCCTACAACACTTTATTACATCCTTTCAAATTCGCTCTAAATGCCCGCGATTTCGCGGGTGTGTTCTAGTATCCCTTTATAAAACAACACAGTGTTGAGGAAGAATCTGAAAGGTTTCAACAGACAAAGAAATTGATGATGAAAGATTGAAATAAATTCATTATAAACATATTTAAGGTTCCACTAAAGTCAAAATATAGGACACTTCATAAACATCTAAACTTTGCCTGTATTTTTCAACCTATAATAAATAAAGTCCTAAACTATGAGAACATATGTTCATTTAAACATACTTAAAACATATACACACTGTGTAAATTGTAAATAATCTTGAAATTGTAATGTTGGTGCCAAACCGTTTCTTGGAGTGAACACTAAATTTTCCAAAAAATCTGGAGGCCTGCGAGACGACTTAATTTGCTTAAAATTGGTATGGATGAATACTTATATATCTAATGCAGGGCACGCTCATGTTGATCTGTCCTATACACATGTTTTAATGGCATATTTGTCCAATTTCTGTATTGTACCTTCCATATTCGTTCACCTAGATACATGAAATTAACTGAAACTCAAAAATCTATACATTTTCTGAAAAATCAACATGAGCTTGCCCTGCATTAGATATATAAGTATTCTTCCATACCAATTATAATAAACAAATTAATTCGTCTCGCAGGCCTCCAGATTTTTTGGAAAATTTAGTGTTCACTCCAAGAACCGGTTTGGCCACAACATAACAATTTCAAGTTTATTTACAATTTACACAGTGTGTATATGTTAAGTATGTTTAAATGGTCATAATTATGTTCTCATAGTTTAGGACTTTATTCATTATAGGTTGAAAAATAAAGGCAAAGTTTAGATGTTTATGAAGTGTCCTATATTTTGACTAGTGGAACCTTAAAGCTAACAAATTGTTATTGTTGGCATAAAGGAGCTACTTCCCTTTCAAAACAAAAAAAAATCTGAAAGGTTTCAACAGATGAAGAAATTGATTACCAAATGTGTTTTCCTGTTTATGACATTACCAAATGTAACTCCCTGTTGGTGACATTTCCAAATGTGACTCCCTGTTTGTGACATTACAGAATGTGACTCCCTGTTGGTGACATTACAAAATGTGACTCCCTGTTTGTGACATTACCGAATGTGACTCCCTGTTTGTGACATTACAGATTGTGACTCCCTGTTGGTGACATTACAAAATGTGACTCCCTGTTTGTGACATTACCGAATGTGACTCCCTATTTGTGACATTACCGCATGTGACTGGCTGTTTGTTACATTACTGAATGTGACTCCCTGTTTATGTCATTACCGAATGTGACTCCCTGTTTGTGACATTTAACAAGGCCGTAACTACCCTTGAGGCAAGTGAGGCAATTGCCTCACTAAAATTTCGACACTGATTATTTTTTTTTATACATATATATAAATATAATAGTCATTTGTTGTTCTGTCTCAACCTTAATTTCTATAACTTGTCATCATTCCTTTTTAACTATTCCTCCTGGATATAACTCAGCATCTCAACGGGTGATGTTTCTCGATTACATTAACCTATAGTAACGATAATCATCATGGATCTCTGGTTAAAAACAGGCTCTTGCAGAAAAAGGAAAAGCGACACTGAAGGTTAAGAAGGAATAACTATTTTTTTCTGTCTGAGTATTGCATATAAATTCTTCATTAGAACAATCCAAAAACGATAAGTAGACTGACAAATCAAGTACTGGGCTTCGCAAGGGGGAAGTCCTGTCTGCGTATTCATTTCTCCGTTTCACCAACTTTTGACAAATCAAGTACTGGGCATCGCAAGGAGGCAGTCCTGTCTGCGTATTCATTTCTCCGTTTCACGAATTTTAATCTTTCTCTTTACAGATAAATAAAATATAAATAATATGAAACATGCACGGATTAGTTTTTATCCATGTTTCTTTAACCTTAAAAATTGAAAGAATATCCCATATTCCAATTTGATATTATTAAGGAATGGTAGAACCTTTAACACAGGATTTTGTCTTTATTTATTCGGGACAACGGAATTTCGTTTTCTTATATTCGGGGTTTCGGAATCGGACACCCCCAACCCCTTATCCCTAAATTTATAGATTCTGGAACTAAAATACCACCGACTATTTCCAGAAATAATTTGAAATTACGGACCTATATGTAAACGTCAAAAACTCCATTCAAATTCCCCTGTACCCATATCATATATACTTACTCTATAGATAGAATCATATACATGTATCTTACCTCATTCTATCCCTTGTTTGTCTACTCTATGTCAGCATAAAAGCGAGTTTAATATTTTGTAAATGCGACTGTATGATGGTGCTTACAGGAAAGCTTAATTCTCTTTTAAAAAAACCTGTTACTATCGATACTGCTACCGAATTGCTGATGGAGAAGGAATTGGAAGAAGACATTGATCATTGTGTTGATGATAATGTGCTACCTTAAGAAACACAGAATGCCCTGAAACGACTGAAAACTTGGAAAAGAGCATGCATGAGTGGCGTGAGATTGTGCGGTCTTGCCATGCTCCATGTTCATCACGTTAAGGATATCAGCAGACCAAATTATGATTCTGAAACGATTTGACTGAACCGGCCATAAAAAAAATTGGAACACTCTAATGATTCGATGTTTGTTTTATGTTCTGGCAGCAGACTCAAATTGATATTTGGATGATTATCTTGCATATATAAATTTAAATAAAGTTGTCAAAAATTTGATGTTAGTAAAAGTCTTAAAATATGAAAAAAAATATATAAAAAGTGTCCAAATTCAAAACATTATCAAACTCTCGAAAAATGCCTGGAATGCAGGATTTTGCACCATTCATTTCAAACCCTCCAAAAAAAATTTTCGCCTCGCTTCGCTCGGCTCAATTATTTTGCCTCACTAAAATAAGAGGCCTAGTTACGACCTTGCATTACCAAATGTGACTCCCTGTTGGTGACATTACAGAATGTGACTCCCTGTTTGTGACATTACTGAATGTGACTCGTTTGTGACATTACAGAATGTGACTCCCTTGTGACTCCCTGTTTGTGACATTACAGAATGTGACTCCCTGTTTGTGACATTTCCAAATGTGACTCCCTGTTTGTGACATTTCCAAATGTGACTCCCTGTTTGTCACATTACAGAATATGACTCCCTGTTGATGACATTACAGAATGTGACTCCCCTGTTTGTGACATTACCTAATGTGACTCCCCGTTTGTGACATTACAGAATATGACTCCCTGTTTGTGACATAACAGAATGTGACTCCCTGTTTGTGACAATACATAATGTGACTCCCTGTTGGTGACATTACAGATTGTGACTCCCTGTTGGTGACATTACAGAATGTGACTTCCTGTTTGTGACATTACAGAATGTGACTCCCTGTTTGTGACAATACATAATGTGACTCCCTGTTGGTGACATTACATTATAGAAAATATTGTTGTTTGAAAAAGAAAAAAAAAATAGAAGAAAAAAATATTTATAGATATATACATATATAGGAAATAAAATTGATCAGGAGTTGTCTTCCATAGACATAGAACTATAAAGATTTATGTAATTTCTCCAGGTCACAGTGGCACCCATAACTATGTTTTGTCAATAACTTGATTTATATCAGGTTAATCAATGTAAATGTGTATTCATGTGGTTTTGTTGTTTAAATGTACTTTAATCATTCTAATCATTTTCTGTGCTTTATTTTGTAATTCATTTGATTGTATAGCTCAAATTTTGGGCACCATGATTGGTTAATAAAATTATCTTATCTTATCTTACAGAATGTGACTCCCTGTTGGTGACATTACAGAATGTGACTTCCTGTTTATGACATAACCAAATGCGACTCCCTGTTTGTGACATTTCCAAATGTGACTCCCTGTTTTTGACATTACAGAATGTGACTCCCTGTTTGTCACATTACTGAATGTGACTCCCTGTTTGTGACATTACCAAATGTGACTCCCTATTTGTGACATTACCAAATGTGACTCCCTGTTTGTGACATTACCTAATGTGACTCTCTGTTTGTGACATTACTGATTGTGACTCCCTGTTTGTGACATTACCAAATGTGACTCCCTGTTTGTGACATTACCAAATGTGACACCCTATTTGTGACACTACCAAATGTGACTCCCTATTTGTGACATTTTAGAATGTGACCCCCTGTTTGTGACATTACCAAATGTGACTCCCTGTTTGTGACATTACCAAATGTGACTCCCTGTTTGTGACATTACCGAATGCGACTCCCTGTTTGTGACATTACCAAATGTGAATCCCTGTTTGTGACATTACCAAATGTGACTCCCTATTTGTGACATTACCAAATGTGACTCCCTATTTGTGACATTTTAGAATGTGACTCCCTGTTTGTGACATTTGAGAATGTGACTCCCTGTTTGTGACATTTTAGAATGTGACTTCCTGTTTGTGACATTTTAGAATGTGACTTCCTGTTTGTGACATTACCAAATGTGACTCCCTGTTTGTGACATTACTAAGTGTGACTATCTGTTTGTGTCATTACCAAATGTGACATTACTAAGTGTGACATTACCAAATGTGACATTACTAAGTGTGACTCCCTGTTTGTGACATTACTTAGTGTGACTCCCTGTCTGTGACATTACCAAATGTGACTCCCTGTCTGTGACATTATTAAATGTGACTCCCTGTTTGTGACATTACCAAATGTGACTCCTGTTTGTGACATTACTAAGTGTGACTCCCTGTCTGTGAAATTACCAAATGTGACTCCCTGTTTGTGACATTTTAGAATGTGATTCCTTGTTTGTGACATTACCAAATGTGACTCCCTGTTTGTGACATTACCAAATAGGACTTCATGTTGATTACATTACTGAATGTGACTCCCTGTCTGTGACATTACCAAATGTGACTCCCTGTTTGTGACATCACCAAATGTGACTCCCTGTTTGTGACATTACCAAATGTGACTCCCTGTTTGTGACATTACCAAATGTGACTCCCTGTTTGTGATATTACTAAATGTGACTCCCTGTTTGTGACATTACCGAATGTGACTCCCTGTTTGTGACATTACAGAATGTGACTGCCTGTTTATGACATTACCTAATGTGACTCCCTGTTTGTAACATTTTAGAATGTGATTCCCTGTTTGTGACATTACCAAATGTGACTCCCTGTTTGTGACATTTAGAATGTGACTCCCTGTCTGTGACATTACCAAATGTGTCTCCCTGTCTGTGACATTACCACATGTGTCTCCCTGTCTGTGACATTACCACATGTGACTCCCTGTTTGTGACATTACTGAATGTGACTCCCTGTCTGTGACATTACTAAGTGTGACTCCCTGTTTGTGACATTACCAAATGTGACTATCTGTTTGTGACATTACTAAGTGTGACTATCTGTTTGTGACATTACCAAATGTGACATTCCTAAGTGTGACTCCCTGTTTGTGACATAACCAAATGTGACTCCCTGTTTGTGAAATTACCAAATGTGACTCCCTGTTTGTGACATTACTAAGTGTGACTATCTGTTTGTGACATTACTAAGTGTTACTATCTGTTTGTGACATTACCAAATGTGACTCCTTGTTTGTGACATTACCAAATGTGACTCCCTGTTTGTGACATTACCAAATGTGATTCCCTGTCTATGAAATTACAGAATGTGACTCCCTGTTTGTGACATTACTAAGTGTGACTCCCTGTCTGTGACATTATTAAATCTGACTCCCTGTTTGTGACATTACCAAATGTGACTCCCTGTTGGTGACATTACAGAATGTGACTTCCTGTTTGTGACATTACAGAATATGACTCCCTGTTTGTGACATTACAGAATGTGACTCCCCGTTTGTGACAATACATAATGTGACTCCCTGTTGGTGACATTACAGATTGTGACTCCCTGTTGGTGACGTTACAAAATGTGACTCCCTGTTTGTGACATTACCGAATGTGACTCCCTGTTTGTGACATTACCGCATGTGACTGGCTGTTTGTTACATTACTGAATGTGACTCCCTGTTTATGTCATTACCGAATGTGACGTCCTGTTGGTGACATTACAGAATGTGACTCCTTGTTTGTGACATTACCAAATGTGACTTCCTGTTTGTGACATTACAAAATGTGACTCCCTGTTTGTGACATTACCAAATGTGACTTCCTGTTTGTGACATTACAGAATGTGACTCCCTGTTTGTGACATTACTGAATGTGACTCCCTGTTTGTGACATTACTAAATGTGACTATCTGTTTGTGACATTACTGAATGTGACTCCCTGTTTGTGACATTACCTAATGTGACTCCCTGTTTGTGACATTACCTAATGTGACTCTCTGTTTGTGACATTACTGAATGTGACTCCCTGTTTGTGACATTACTAAGTGTGACTCCCTGTCTGTGACGTTTCAGAATGTGACTCCCTGTTTGTTGCATTACCAAATGTGTTCCCATGGTATTTTTCTTTTATTTAAAAAAAAATAAACAAAGAAAAACAATTTTTTGGCATTAATTTTTATTTTTGAGAAGAAGAACATTCATTAACATTATTACACGTAATTACAATATTAACAAATGAGCTGCGTCAGATAGAAATTGACCTTACGAAAGAGCATGTATACATGTGATATTAAAATACGTAATTGTAGAGTTCATCTCAATTTTAAAATAGTTACAGACTTAGGGACGACATCAATAGATTAATGTAAGATAAAAAACTTAATTCAAATAGTTTGGGGGTGGGGGGTTGAACTAATGCAAGATTTGGTTATACGACATTGATTTTTACATATATCCATATGGGTCAATCAATTTTTCCCAAATTAAGTTAAGAGGGGGGTGGTGGGGTCAGTGAAAAAACTATGTGAATTAAGTTTCATTGGACTTTTGATGTCGTCCCTTAGCATTAATTTAAGATGAGATGTATTGATATTCATTTGCATTGTATAAGGTTGATTTCTATCCAATGCAGCTCAAATTATGATACATGAGAGTTAATCTGAATTTGACCAAGTCTGAAGTAATAACAGTGTACAATTTTTAACAAGTACAGGTTGTGAAAAAGGAATTTCTCCAATTTCTTTTCTTGTTTTATTTTATAGTCTATTTCAGAAAAGTTGAAATACGTAATGATCTAGAATTAAAATGCAAATTTAATAAAATTTATTTTGAGTGGCATCAATACATTGTTCACTTTTTTTTTCTTGTCTTAGAAATAAAGAAAAATTACTTTGAAAAACATTATTTGGTCTGCATTAACAAATCGAAACTCATTCCTGTACATGTTATAAAGCAAGAATTACATGCCTTTGTAAACTTTAGGAGATCCTATGAAAAAATGACAAATAATTTGGGTATATCTAAAGAGAGAGAAATCCAACTCTCAAAATATCACATTTTTAGATATCACAAATATAAATAAAGATAACATGAAAAAATAAGTAACAATAAGTATAAAAAAGTTGGACGGAAATAAAAACATATCACATTCACGGGTAATAAATTGTCACAAATAAGTAAAATATGGCATTTTAGTTTTTAAAATATCAATTCGTAAGAGTGGCAAGAATACATATTACTGTTCAAACTTTCTGAACCGGGAATAATAGAATGAAAAATAAAACTTTAAATAGGAAGATTTAGCAAAATAAAACTAAGAAAATTAATATATAACCTTACACCATTTCTGTCATTTTTCTCTTTATTAAATAGTTTTTGTAAAAAAAACCTTTACTGCCATAAATCATGGACTTTCTATACTAACGGGACTGGTCACTTATAAAGATATCTATACAAATTATCAGACTGATCTTGGCCGTAGCTGATGTCAAGTGACTTTATAGCAAATCATTTCACATTTACGAAGTATTCTACAAATTATTATAACTACAAATTAAATGAGCTATATGTTCAAGTTTAACAAAAAATCGTTTTTATGAAATTTTATACATTTTGTCATTATAATATGCTGTTTTTCAAAAGATTTCTTGCATCGTTTTTCAAATATTGATCTTTAAACTTTGAGGAATTTGTTTTGTTGAATTTTCAGTAGCTGCCATCTTGTATGATATGTAAACCATTTGACATAACTGGGGTGTTCTTCAAAACGATACGTCTAAGTTTAATAATTCACCATTCTTTCAAAATCTTATATTTTTTGTCATCTTAAATCCCTATTAATCAGATTTTATATATTCAACTAATAATAATTATACAATTACAATGTACTGTGAAATACGCAAATAACTACTAGCATCGTATATCAGATACGAAACTAAGTTTATTGTTGGGTGGTAGCTTTCAACAGGCGGCTGAGTAATCAGTTAAAATCAATAGAGACGAGTCCCGTTAGTATAGAAAGTCCCTGCATAAATAGATGCATTTGTACCTTCATGTATTATTCAAATGAATAAGTTTATTAATTTAGTAAGATACATGTACTAAAAAAAATTGAGTAAATATAAACATTATCATTAATGCCCATGTTTAAAACTGTGGGTTCATTGTTTCATAAACAATATGTCTTAGTTTTTGTTGTTACTGGTTAACAGGGAAAAGTAACATCTATGGAAGTTTGAAAGTTCCGGTTTTCGCTGCTGAAAATCCACCGACAGAGATGGCTGTGACTGTTACATAGACTGGTAACCCAGTGATGGCTGCTACAGAGGCTGGTATACCAAATGTTATACTTGTTTGATTGGTTTCCTGCCACTGGATAATATTAACTCCCCCTAGTGTAGAACCAGACGACACTTCGTAGAATATGTCATTGTTTGATGTAAAAATACTGTCCCATGAAACAAGCACCTGTTTGTTAAGCCAATTAATTGTCAGGGTCTTTGTTGCTGTAAAAAAAATGTAAAAGTTAAAATTGCTAAAAAGGGGTGAACATGTCAATAAAAAAACTTCAGTTCAAGTTAAAGAAATATTGAAAGCACCATGGACAAAAACAAAAACAGGGGGAATAGACAAACAACAGTTAACATGCAATGCTATGTGCAAACTTTTGAAATTTATAATAAAATGTTGTTTTGTTATGAAATTTGGTATAAATGTACATATTATACTGTTATTTTTCTCGTTTGAATTGTTTTACATTTGTGATTTCATGGCCTTTTATAGCTGACTATGAGGTATGATCTGTGCTCATTGTTGATAGCAAAAAGGTGACCTATAGCTGCTAATTTCTGTGTCATTTGGTCTCTAGTTGAGAGTTGTCTCATGGCAATCACACCAATTTATTAATAGCTTACCATGCATGGACTACCGGAGATGACATAGTATATGACATAGTATATGACATAGCTTTATTGCTGTGTTTATTTATAGCTTACCATCGACTACAGGATATGACATATCTGTTATAGTATATGAGGTAGCCTTATTGCTGCGTTTAAACAGTTTATTTATAGCTTGTACTGAGAAGTTGTGAGATCCTTCTGTCAGCGCCATCTTTGTAAAATGTGCATACAGTACATCCTGTACATCTGCAAAGAACATTAACTCTGATATACCGTCATCGCGATAAAACACCTGTAATTAGAAAATCAGAAAATCATACGGAATCCATGTACAGAAATATATAAAAAATATATTAAACTCGTCATTGATTATATCAGCATACAAACTAACATTAATAACAGCTAAAAGTTCATAAATTAATTTATAAAGGGAGATAATCAAACACTTTTTTCAAGTTTTTATAGAGATAGAAAAACAAAGACACCCATAAATTTGAATTCTAAAATCAAATTTCAAAAAGAAGATTGTATCCATGGTCACTAATGCCCCCTGCCATTGGTTTTATTCATTGACAGACACATTGTTTTTAAGGTGACAGCTAGGTCCAAGTGGGAGATTTCAGATCTTAAAGTAAAAAGATGGAGTTCTCCCCTAGAACTGGTGTGTGCAATGGCAGATATCTAATTAGAAAATTTACCTTGTATCTCTCTACTCCTATATTATCATCAAATCCTGTCCACTTTAGTCTGATATTATCATTAACACCTTGATATGAGTCCCTTGGACTGTACTCTGTCAATGACAATGGTAAAGTTTGGACCACTGCTGTTGTGGCTGTAGGAGGCAGGTTTGAAATCTTTACTCCGTTAGATGACATCACAGAAGATAAACCTGCTTTGTTCTCACATTTCAGTGTTGCGTAAATAGTATACCCTATTAATACACTGTAGGGAAACTCTTTGTAGGCTGTTGTAGATGTTACTTCAGTGTATGGTAGTAGGTCATTCCCTCCAGGCTGGTAACCTAAACAATGCAAAACACATCAAACATTTATCACTATCTTTTGTGCAAAAATTGACAAAGTGAAATAATAACTCTCCTCTATGATTTAGTTTAGTATTAATCCACTGTAATGTACTGCAATAACGTTCCCATTTCACTTCTGAATGTTTATATAGTTTACAGTTGAAATGCTTAGAAATACTAAATATTGTTAACTTCTAAAATACATATAGAATATTTTTGATTTATAGCATTAGATGCAGTGTATTTATACAGCTGAAAAATCAAATTTTCTACTGATCTAGATTCTTTGAACATTAAAAGAACATCTTGCCAATTAAAAATATATTCATCACTGTATACTGTGGATTCATAATTATTAGTGGGTTTTATTAAACTATCTGTTACCTATAGCCCAATCACATAACAGGATACCAGACTCAGGATCTTCCACAGCCCAGTTAGCAATCATTTCATTTAATTCCCAGGCATCCTCGTCTGTACCTGTTATATTTAATATAAATAAGTTTTACTGCATGTAAATACTTGAAAGGTTTTTATTTGTTAGATGATAGCAACAACCAACATGGGTGCCCAACCTGTTAGTGTTAAGAACCTGATTATATCCACCCGTTCAGGAGAATTATAATGGATCAATCATAGACCATAAAAACACACAACATCAGTCTTTTTTTCACAGTGTTTTGTATCTGTTTCGCCGTGTTCCATTTTTAGACAATGTTTTATTGATTTCTTTCTTTCCTTTGTTTTCATTCAAAGTTTATAATATCCACCTATTCAGAGTAGGAGATGTCTATCATTAGATAAGTGTTATAATATCCCCCTCTTCAGAGTAGGAGATGTCTATCATTAGATAAGTGTTATAATATCCACCTCTTCAGAGTAGGAGATGTCTATCATTAGATAAGTGTTATAATATCCACCTCTTCAGAGTAGGAGATGTCTATCATTAGATAAGTGTTATAATATCCCCCTCTTCAGAGTAGGTGATATCTATCATTAGATAAGTGTTATGCTATCCCCCTCTTCAGAGTAGGAGATCTATATTATTAGATAAGTGTTATAATATCAACCTCTTCAGAGTAGGAGATATCTATCATTAGATAAGTGTTATAATATCACCCTCTTCAGAGTAGGCGATATCTATCATTAGATAAGTGTTATAATATCCCCCTCTTCAGAGTAGGAGATATCTATCATTAGATAAGTGTTATAATATCCACCTCTTCAGAGTAGGAGATCTCTATCATTAGATAGGTGTTATAATATCCCCCTCTTCAGAATAGATCTCTATCATTAGATAAGTGTTATAATATCCACCTCTTCAGAGTAGGAGATATCTATCATTAGATAAGTGTTATAATATCCACCTCTTCAGAGTAGGAGATCTCTATCATTAGATAAGTGTTATAATATCCACCTCTTCAGAGTAGGAGATATCTATCATAGATAAGTGTTATAATATCCCCCTCTTCAGAGTAGGAGATGTCTATCATTAGATAAGTGTGATAATATCCACCTCTTCAGAGTAGGAGATCTCTATCATTAGATAAGTGTTATACTATCCACCTCTTCAGAGTAGGAGATCTCTATCATTAGATAAGTGTTATAATATCCACCTCTTCAGAGTAGGAGATATCTATCATTAGATAAGTGTTATAATATCCCCCTCTTCAGAGTAGGAGATGTCTATCATTAGATAAGTGTTATAATATCCCCCTCTTCAGAGTAGGAGATATTTATCATTAGATAAGTGTTATAATATCCCCCTCTTAAGAGTAGGATATCTCTATCATTAGATAAGTGTTATACTATCCCCTCTTCAGAGTAGGAGATATCTATCATTAGATAAGTGTTATACTATCCCCTCTTCAGAGTTGGAGATCTCTATTATTAGATAAGTGTTATAATATCCCCCTCTTCAGAGAAGGAGATATCTATCATTAGATAAGTGTTATAATATCCACCTCTTCAGAGTAGGAGATGTCTATCATTAGATAAGTGTTATAATATCCACCTCTTCAGAGTAGGAGATATCTATCATTAGATAAGTGTTATAATATCCCCCTCTTCAGAGTAGGAGATGTCTATCATTAGATAAGTGTTATAATATCCACCTCTTCAGAGAAGGAGATATCTATCATTAGATAAGTGTTATAATATCCACCTCTTCAGAGTAGGAGATATCTATCATTAGATAGGTGTTATAATATCCCCCTCTTCAGAGTAGGAGATGTCTATCATAGATAGGTGTTATAATATCCCCCTCTTCAGAGTAGGAGATATCTCTTATAGATAAGTGTTATAATATCCACCTCTTCAGAGAAGGAGATTTCTATTATTAGATAAGTGTTATAATATCCACCTCTTCAGAGTAGGAGATCTCTATCATTAGATAAGTGTTATACTATCCACCTCTTCAGAGTAGGAGATATCTATCATTAGATAAGTGTTATAATATCCCCCTCTTCAGAGTAGGAGATCTCTATCATATGATAGTGTTATAATATCCACCTCTTCAGAGTAGGAGATCTCTATCATTAGATAAGTGTTATAATATCCCCCTCTTCAGAGTAGGAGATATCTATCATTAGATAAGTGTTATAATATCCACTTTTCAGAGTAGGAGATCTCTATCATTAGATAGGTGTTATAATATCCCCCTCTTCAGAGTAGGAGATGTCTATCATAGATAAGTGTTATACTATCCCCCTCTTCAGAGTAGGAGATCTCTATCATTAGATAAGTGTTATAATATCCACCTCTTCAGAGTAGGAGATCTCTATCATTAGATAAGTGTTATAATATCCACCTCTTCAGAGTAGGAGATATCTATCATTAGATAAGTGTTATAATATCCCCCTCTTAAGATAGGAGATATCTATCATTAGATAAGTGTTATAATATCCACCTCTTCAGAGTAGGAGATCTCTATCATTAGATAAGTGTTATAATATCCCCCTTTTCAGAGAAGGAGATATCTATCATAGATAAGTGTTATAATATCCCCCTCTTCAGAGTAGGCGATATCTATCATTAGATAAGTGTTATAATATCCCCCTCTTCAGAGTAGGAGATATCTATCATAAGATAAGTGTTATAATATCCACCTCTTCAGAGTAAGAGATCTCTATCATTAGATAAGTGTTATAATATCCCCCTCTTCAGAGTAGGAGATATCTATCATTAGATAAGTGTTATAATATCCCTCTCTTCAGAGTAGGAGATATCTATCATTAGATAAGTGTTATAATATCCCCTCTTCAGAGTAGGAAATGTCTATCATTAGATAAGTGTTATAATATCCACCTCTTCAGAGTAGGAGATGTCTATCATTAGATAAGTGTTATAATATCCCCCTCTTCAGAGTAGGAGATATCTATCATTCTAATATGACGTGCTTCTTTCGCTTTGTAAACAACACCGTGATAAAATTCTCGATATATCTATACTTAGCGCAGACTCCAAGATATACACAAATGGCTGTTTAAATATGCCTCCCACGTAAATCGACATGTATCGTAACCTATTGGTGTAAACGGTTGTGGATTTTCGCTGTGTCAACAATTACAATTGTATAAAACCCTACAGAACATGTATTCTGATTCTGACGCATAACAAAAAGAATTTACACATTAGAGAACTGAAAAATGGATAAAAACAAATAAATTAAAATTCTGCGAAATTCCAGTAATGATTTTGGCGCATTAACGCCATTTCAAAACATGACGTCATACGAATGAAAACGTCAAAGCTGAAGGTTTTTCTTTTCCGTTTACCTTCTAAACTTGGATACAATTGCATTAAAATAAAGTATCGAGGTAGGTGTTGCTTGTTTTTTGTTCTATTGCATTATTTGCACATTTACTAATTTCAGCAAGTCAACATGGCGGCTCCTTGGTTACAACATGTCAACAGTGAATTTAACGGTAGCTTACGATAAAAAATGTAAATTTAAAATTGCAAATGTTGGGTTTACTGAGAAGTAAAAAAAGTAATGATCACATTTTTTTTAGCGGTTAGTTAAGAAATCATTCATGCAGGTTGATTAGATTTGTTTTACATTTATCGAACAGTGGGTAAAATAGAACAGCCACACACACGGTATACGCATCATCGCTTCAGTTATTTAATGATCGTATTTGTCCTATTAGAATCGAAATAATTCATGGAAGCCATAGATTTGTTGGAAATTTACACATGGCCTGGGCCGTGATATTCGTTAATTTTATCCCTCGCTAACGCTCAGGATAAAATTCGAATATCACGGCCCAGGCCATGTGTAAATTTCCAACAAATCTATGGCTTCCATGAATTATTTCTTAATTAGATAAGTGTTATAATTTATAATATCCACCTCTTCAGAGTAGGAGATGTCTATCATTAGATAAGTGTTATAATATCCCCCTCTTCAGAGTAGGAAATGTCTATCATTAGATAAGTGTTATAATATCCCCCTCTTCAGAGAGGAGATATCTATCATAAGATAAGTGTTATAATGTCCCCCTCTTCAGAGTAGGAGATATCTATCATTAGATAAGTGTTATAATATCACACTCTTCAGAGTAGGAGATATCTATCATAAGATAAGTGTTATAATATCCCCCTCTTCAGAGTAGGAGATCTCTATCATTAGATAAGTGTTAAGTAAACTGATGCATTTTCTCAATGTAGATAAAAAGTCATTTGGGGATTGTTCTGTAAATATTACGGGATATATCAATTCACATTCACTCTGAGTTTCCGCTATTAAAGGGTTGACATGTATAAATGCTTTTAGTTTTATAAAGACTGTATAAGAAAGTTTGGCCAGATTACTAAGGAGACAACTCTCCACCACTGGCCCCTATTCTGAGACAAAACAAGTCAGCAACTACAGATTACCTTACAGCCTTTAACAATGAGCAAAACACAAACCACATAGCAAGCTGAATGTAAGCTGACTTTTATTGGGTTTTTTTTTTTTTTTCATTGATGGGCTGCTGCATCGTTGATGTGATCACCACAATTCCTGTTATTCATAATCATATCTCAACTTAAACTGAATAAAATATATTTACCTGCTCCATCATTAACATATTTAATATAGGGTGGTGTCAGGTCTACCAGTATGGGATCAGAATAAGACACACCCCTCAATCCTGCAGCATTAGTAGCTATAGCCATCACATAAATATAGGTGTTATGTACCAGAGTTACATTGTTGTTAAAGGCAAAGTTCATCAGTCCCACGCTTCTAAATGGTTGGATCTGTGTACCTCCCTCTGCATAACCTACAAAACAAACAAATCTATTGAGTCCCACACTTCAACATGGTCAGATCTTTGTACCTTCCTTTCTCATGAAATAGATCCAACATGGGATCTGAGTGGACAAATTAGTGGTGGATGCAGAAATTTTCACTGACTGCTCTAAAAGAGGCCACTCCAGTAATGCATCAGTGATTCCACATCTAATCATTCAAATCTATCCCACAAAAGGGGGCCCCCAGCAACCCCCTCCCTCTATTACAACTTAACCAAAGTTTAAAATGTATTTACCTATAGCCCAAGTGTAATCTACTACTGGTGATTCCAGATCTGTGAAACTCCAGGATCCATGGATAGAGCTCCATTTATGTAAATAAACAACATGACCAAGCACATGGCCACTAGTAGCACCTGTTGTTAAGTTAACTTCCTGTACAGAAAGGTCATCTAAAAATATCCCAGTAGTCATGTCCATACTTCCAATTGTGATATTTGCATGATCATTGGTGGCTTTGAAATAGAACGTGTGAGCATGCCAGGAGATTTTCTCACGACTGTTTCCAAGCCCATGTCCATCATGACGATAGGGCTTTGTGTAGATCAGAAAAACATGTTTTGCATCATCAAGCTGTACAAACCCTTCTTTGTTTGCTCCAACAGAATCTGTTATTGGTAAATGGCTGGAGAAGAATGAGACTTTGTATAGATATCCTGCCCTGACTTGGTCTAACTCCTGGTGAACATTTCCTCTTATAAACAAAAAGGATCGACCGTCTTTAGCTAAATTAATATCTGATGACACCACAGCCATACAAGTTATCTCAGAAGGTATCCATAACAAGGGATGGTAACTTTTTGAAACCAAACAAATATCAGTAGAACTAACGTTTTCAAAATTTACATCATCTCCACCAGTGTTTTCAAATGACGTATTATTTCCAAGAATTTCTGATGCATGTATGAACTTTTCTGGAATAGGAGGAGTAATATCAATTATTATCCCATCAGAGACAACAATAGATGACCTTCTGCCAACACTATCAATAGCATACACTTTACTGTAGATTTTCATTCCTAAAAAAGAAATTAATGATATGAAGAAAGTCTTATAACATTGACACTTAATGAGACTCTGGTTGTATATCTGTATGTTGATTCCTTATATTCCGGAACTGTATTGACATATCCATGATAGTTGTGATTATTACATGTATCAGCCTCTTTTGTGTTTGAATTCAAAACAAAAGAATATAATTTGAAAGCTTTTTGTTTGATTTATATTCTATACATGTCTTTAGTGCCCTAAACCCCTTAGCCAGGCATATTACATGGTGGAGGACCCTGAAATTGTAACAATTGGTATCTAGTATATACAAAATGAACATATGAAACATAAAAATGAAGAAATGATTGTCAAAAGAAGAAAAGCGTCGTTTGACTGACCACCTTTAATATGTGAGGACAGAAAATGGCCGTTGAAATGCATAAAACTACCTTTTGTGTGCCAAGTGTTGTTGTTGTAAGCTAGACCCTACATTTATTTGGTTTATTATAACAATATTGCATACATTAATTTATACACTTACAAGAAGATTCACCAGGAGTTGGTTCACTTTTGTTTATTACAAATAAATTTATATACTTCATGAGAGTATATTTAGTTATGTATAGCTTATTCATATTAAAATTGTTATTTTTTTGGCAAATTGCCTACTATGGATTTCGGTTTGTTTTGAAAGAAGCTATTTCTCTAGAAATATTGACAGTGACATTGAAATATTGTAGTTATTCACATTGACCTACCCTGTAATATCTCTATAGATAGATTCTTTGATGCAGAGGTATGAAGTCCAACATTAGTCCATGGTAAAACACTACATTCTGTGTTGGCGTAAATTCTGTGTACATGAGTTGTCTCCCCTACACACCAGTGGTATGACAGTATACCAGACTCTGTATCTATAAATCCATGCCAGTGAGCTGCCACAATGTCCGTGGAGTTCTGATATTCTAGGTCCAGTATTCCTGTAAAGTATTTCTTAAGTATCAATATTGCTATTGGTTCTCAATAGGTCACATTAAAGGGTGAGGTTACCACCGTTTCTCAAGTTTATAATTCAGAAGAAAGAAAATTTCTTTTCAAACTGATGCTAGATTATATGGAATAACTAATGGTTCAAAGACTGAAAAGATCAGACTGAACACTAAGAATTCTCGAAATTAGTATAACTTAGAAACAAGAATGTGTCCAAAGTACACGGATGCCCCACTCGCACTATCCTTTTCCATGTTCCATGGACTGTGAAATTGGGTAGTAATCTAATTTGGCATTTAAATTAGAAAGATTGAACTTTAGGGAACATATGTACTGAGTTTCAAGTGGATTGAACTTCAATTTCATCAAAAACTACCTTGACCAAAAACTTTAACCTGAAAATCCCACTTTCATTTTCTATGTTTAGTGAATTGTGAAATTGGGGTCAAAAGTCTAATTTGGCTTTAAAATTAGAAAGATCATATCATAAGCAACAAGTGTACTAAGTTTCAAGTTGATTGGACTTTAACTAAATCGAAAACTACCTTGACTAAAAACTTTAACCTGAAACTCCCTCTTTCATTTTCTATGTTCAGTGGACCGTTAAATTGGGTTCAAAAGTGTAATTTGGCTTTAAAATTAAAAAGATCATATCATAAGCAACAAGTGCACAATTTGTCAAGTTGATTGGACTTCAGCTTCATCAAAAACTACCTTGATGAAAAATTTTAACCTGAACGAACGCACAGACGAATGGACGGACGAACGAACGAACGAATGGACAGACAAACGAACATACGAACGGAGGCACAGACCAGAAAACATAATGCCCCTCTACTATCCTAGGTGGGCATAAAAACACATTATCTAAGGATAAAACAGATAAAATAATCCAAAGAAAGCATGGCAACTGACTATGGGGATTGTGAACTTACCTAATCCATCATAAACAATGCCAGACGATGGATCCACATGATCCACAATGAATCCATCAGATGTGGACGTTGTGTGGACTCCGGCATAGTTATAAGCTATGACATTAGAGTAATATCTAACACCAGGAATCAGGTTGATTCTAGACATATTATATCCTGTGGCTGTCCCCGGTATAACCTCTGGTATTGTCAGAATATCATAACCTAGAGACAAAAAAAATCACAGATATAATGGCGGATCATAGCATTAGATATCAGGTTGATTCTAGACATATTATATCCTGTGGCTGTCCCGGTATAACCTCTGGTATTGTCAGAATATCATAACCTAGAGACAAAAAAAATCACAGATATAATGGCGGATCATAGCATTAGATATCAGGTTGATTCTAGACATATTATATCCTGTGGCTGTCCCCGGTATAACCTCTGGTATTGTCAGAATATCATAACCTAGAGACAAAAAAAATCACAGATATAATGGCGGATCATAGCATTAGATATCAGGTTAAATCTAGACATATTATATCCTGTGGCTGTCCCTGGTATAACCTCTGGTATTGTCAGAATATCATAACCTAGAGACAAAAAAAATCACAGATATAATGACGGATCATAGCATTAGATATCAGGTTAAATCTAGACATATTGTATCCTGTGGCTGTCCCTGGTATAACCTCTGGTATTGTCAGAATATCATAACCTAGAGACAAAAAAAATCACAGATATAATGACGGATCATAGCATTAGATATCAGGTTAAATCTAGACATATTATATCCTGTGGCTGTCCCTGGTATAACCTCTGGTATCGTCAGGATATCATAACCTAGAGACAAAAAAAATCACAGATATCATGGCAGATCATAGCATTAGATATCAGATTAAATCTGGATATATTGTATCCTGTCACTGTCCAATGTATCTTCAGGATATCTTAACCTATTAAAAATGGGATTGTCTAAGTCAACACCCAGTGTATCATGATCCCTAAATATATCTACTCTACATATAATGGTTATGTTATGTTATATTCTACACCGTTAACATGGAAAATGACTGCTAAATATCAACATCAACTGAATAAATATAGATTCTACCACTGCATCAAGTGAAATACAATATTTATCCACTCAAAATATTAAAATCTTTTAGTAGAGCCTTATAAAATATTTGATATTTAAATATTGAGAGTGAACGAATTGTAAAGCACAAGATTTGGTGGATGTATCTGTTTCTTAACAATTAACACTCCTTTGTTAAATATTTGCAAAAAGATGAGTATCTTCTTTGTGACGTCAGCAGGCATAGTCGTGACATCACACTTTAATCTTCTGAGGAAAGTAAGAAAACTAGATGTCATAATTGAATTAGCCAGTTGAAGGTGCAAACTCTTGTAATAGTCAGATTTTCATAACCGACAACGTCATCATATTGCATTAAAGCATAAAACAATATTTTCGTTACTACATTTATCAGACACATATAGTACACATAATCAATACATTTTATCATTTTGAACTTTAATTGACCTCAGAAGATCATATGAACCATATACTAACCTCCAGGAAATGAACTAAGGTACAGTCTATATTTCTCTATCGTTGCCTCAGCATTCAGGAATTTATTTTTCCATGTGTAGGTTATAGGTCGTCCTATCCTCATGAAATCATCATCTTTCGCTGTTGTGCCTTGTACTTTTTCTGTTACCTATGTAAATATAAATATCCATTTCATTACATTCCTCCCTCCTTCTTTGGAAATATGGTCTTTTAACACAATAAAATGTATTATTATATGAAAACTGACTGAGTTCTGATAATTTCATTCTGAGAATCAACTGAAAACTTGAATTCATAATATTAATCAACAATACCTAAACCAAACATTTTTAATGATGAGGAAAATATTCAGTTCATTGATCATACTTTAATACTTTACTTTTAACTAACACATGCCAATAAGTGGAGAGTACTTTTTTTTGCCTCACTGTGACCTTGAGATGAAGAACAGCAATAAAAGCGCTGTTCCTTGTTATTTGTGTTTTTGGTGTGCGTATGCTGATTATGTGTCATGGACCCCATATATAACTTTCTTTTCTTTCAAGAACAGAAAACTTTGAATAGACTTAACAGTCCTCTTAACAAAATAGTTTATATTATAATATATATGTCATTGGAAACTATCTACTTCTGCTATCATCTCTTCTACTTACAGCTGTGCCTCGGACTGTTGCTAAAACAGGTGCTTGTGTCATCACATATATACCATTTGTTTTAAATACAGCATAGATATTTGAGGAATACCAAACTTTTACATATACCGAATATACCAATGTGTTCTTCAGTAAGTCTTTACCTGTGTAAAGGAAGATAGGTTAGTCATAATATATACACAGGGGTATTTAGTCACAAAATATATACTGGGGTTGCTACTCACAAAACACTTACAAAATATACACAGCTGTGATATGTCACAAAATATACAAAGTTGTGATTAGTCACAAAATATGCACAGAGGGTTGATACTCATGAAATACTCAATAAGGTTGCAAGTAACAAAATATTCAAGGGGGTTGCTAGTCACAAGATATCAAATGGGGTTGTTACCAGGTGCTTACAAAATATGCAAAATGGTTGGGAGACTCAATACTCAATTTGGTCATTAGTCCCAAAATACTCAATGTGCTATTGGTCATAAAATGTTTACAGGATGTTTAGTTAACGCAAAGAGAATAATATACAATAACAAAACTCATAGGGGGTTGTTAGTCACAACAAATTGAAAGATATTTAGTCACAACACATTCATATGGTAATAAGTCACATTCAATACATATACAATTGAAGTTCGTTCAGCTGTTCAATAGGGGTAGGAGTCATACACAAGTTACAATAGTTATTTTACCTGGACCAATTGTGAACACTGCATCCATCAACTGACCAGCGTCCTGCCACACTTTATCATTTACTGGGTCAAAGATACCTTCTGGTCCTAACCTGTCTGCATACCCAACACTCCATTCATACCTATAATATATATATGTATTATGATAGAAGGGTTAGAGAAGATAAAGGAGGAGGAAGATATAACATTTTATTGGTTAAAATCCAATCATAATTAAGTAGTTCATACATGTTTCTCGTTTCTTGTTTTTATATAGATTAGACCATTGGTTTTTCCGTTTGAATGGTTTTACACTAGTAATTTTTGGGGCCCTTTATAGCTTGCTGTTTGGTGTGAGCCAAGGCTCCGTGTTGAAGGCCGTACATTGACCTATAATTGTTTACTTTTAAAATTGTTATTTGGATGGAAAGTTGTCTCATTGGCACTCATACCACATCTTCCTATATCTATATATGGATTGTTACCAAACTAATGTGTGATGATAGCACAAGGCAAATTAAAACAATATGACAGTATCAGGAATATGACAAATACATCCACGATAAGACTTACCATTTAGGTTTAGATGGATATATCTGTGAAATCAGCCATGTCGCTCTGAGAACATTATTAGATGCAGTCACAGCCTGATCAACAGTAGAGTAGCCATTAGTATCCTTCACTAGAAATAATGTATACTGGGTACCAGAAAATACACCTACAAAATATAATGCAACTGGTGACCAGAAAGTACACTTATTAAGTAAAATATTATTGGTTACTGTAAAATTCAATAAATACTTTGTACTTGAAAAAGGTCTTTAAATTCAATCCAAAATTGTATGATTGGCACAATTATTTTTTTTAAATGAACTATTTCCATGTATTTCAGTAGTTGCTGTAATTTGCTGCCTGTCATATTTGTTTTTGTTTATTGTTTCGGCCTTTGGTTGTTTCGTTGGAATTGTTTCATATTTTGCCATGTCATGACCTTTTATAAGTGGCTCTAGGTATAGGTTTTTCTCATTGTTGAAAGCCATATGTAAAAAATTTGAATGCTTAAATCCACTTTATTTTGACATGGTTTTATAGTTGTTTCATTGGCAAACATTTCCATAATTCATATCAATGTCTGATGTTTGAAAAATCATTATAGTTTCCCAAAGTTGAAGAATTAGAACTTCTTCAGTCCAGTGGAGCACAAACACAATAACCTACACATGACCTTGACATACTTACTATCAGATACACCAGTACAGTTTCCCAAGTTTTGGAATAAGGACATCTTTGATCTAGCGGAGGACATACACAATGGCCTTCACATATCATGACCTTGACATACTTACTATCTGATACATCAGTGCAGGTTCCCAAAGTCGAGGAATAAGGGCATCGTTGGTCCTGTGGAGCACATACACAATGACCTTCACATGATAGAGCATCACATCTTCTAACTAAATCCAAAGAACTTGGTGGAGTCTTCGTAAAGGCTGAGTGCATCATATGACTTCGCAAACCAACCTTAATTGAACACAAACAATAAATTGTAACACATGCATGTTATTTTATAAAGGAGAATAGAAATCATAAAAATACATAATTGAAAATAAGAATCTTTAATCAGTGACAAATGTTTCTAAAAACACTATTTACGGAAGAGAGAGTCTTTACAATGGGTGACAAATGTTTCTAAAAACACTAAAACAACTGATTTCACCTCTAGTTTTTTATATCAAGGATCAAGGATCATGTTGCTCAATCTTCTGTTTACTGTATAGTGTTATTTGAATTTTTAATTGGTTTTTTTTTGCTAATGGTGTGGTTTTTTGACTTCTAGTTTTTAATAACCTTCTAGGCACCATTTCCCCCTTTTAAAAAGTTTTCCAAAAAAATTGTGTTCTAAGTAAAATATAATTGTGGCTGTCTAGACCTAACTCTAGTTTTAAGAATACAAACCTTATTTACTGCCCACACAGTAACAAACAGTTTAAGAATACAAACCTTATTTACTGCCCACACAGTAACAAACAGTTTAAGAATACAAACCTTATTTACTGCCCACACAGTAACAAACAGTTTAAGAATACAAACCTTATTAACTGCCCACACAGTAACAAACAGTTCAAGAATACAAACCTTATTTACTGCCCACACAGTAACAAACAGTTCAAGAATACAAACCTTATTTACTGCCCACACAGTAACAAACAGTTCAAGAATACAAACCTTATTTACTGCCCACACAGTAACAAACAATTCAAGAATACAAACCTTATTTACTGCCCACACAGTAACAAACAGTTTAAGAATACAAACCTTATTTACTGCCCACACAGTAACAAACAGTTTAGGAATACAAACCTTATTTACTGCCCACACAGTAACAAACAGTTTAAGAATACAAACCTTATTTACTGCCCACACAGTAACAAACAGTTTAAGAATACAAACCTTATTTACTGCCCACACAGTAACAAACAGTTCAAGAATACAAACCTTATTTACTGCCCACACAGTAACAAACAGTTCAAGAATACAAACCTTATTTACTGCCCACACAGTAACAAACAGTTCAAGAATACAAACCTTATTTACTGCCCACACAGTAACAAACAGTTCAAGATACAAACCTTATTTACTGCCCACACAGTAACAAACAGTTCAAGAATACAAACCTTATTTACTGCCCACACAGTAACAAACAATTCAAGAATACAAACCTTATTTACTGCCCACACAGTAACAAACAGTTTAAGAATACAAACCTTATTTACTGCCCACACAGTAACAAACAGTTTAAGAATACAAACCTTATTTACTGCCCACACAGTAACAAACAGTTTAAGAATACAAACCTTATTTACTGCCCACACAGTAACAAACAGTTTAAGAATACAAACCTTATTTACTGCCCACACAGTACCCAAACAGTTTAAGAATACAAACCTTATTTACTGCCCACACAGTACCAAACAGTTTAAGAATACAAACCTTATTAACTGCCCACACAGTACCAAACAGTTTAAGAATACAAACCTTATTAACTGCCCACACAGTACCAAACAGTTTAAGAATACAAACCTTATTACTGCCCACACAGTACCAAACAGTTTAAGAATACAAACCTTATTTACTGCCCACACAGTACCAAACAGTTTAAGAATACAAACCTTATTTACTGCCCACACAGTACCAAACAGTTTAAGAATACAAACCTTATTTACTGCCCACACAGTACCAAACAGTTTAAGAATACAAACCTTATTTACTGCCCACACAGTACCAAACAGTTTAAGAATACAAACCTTATTTACTGCCCACACAGTACCAAACAGTTTAAGAATACAAACCTTATTTACTGCCCACACAGTACCAAACAGTTCAAGAATACAAACCTTATTAACTGCCCACACAGTACCAAACAGTTTAAGAATACAAACCTTATTAACTGCCCACACAGTACCAAACAGTTTCAAGAATACAAACCTTATTTACTGCCCACACAGTACCAAACAGTTCAAGAATACAAACCTTATTTACTGCCCACACAGTACCAAACAGTTCAAGAATACAAACCTTATTTACTGCCCACACAGTAACAAACAGTTTAAGAATACAAACCTTATTTACTGCCCACACAGTAACAACTTATTTACTTTGCCCACAGTAACAAACAGTTAGAATACAAACCTTATTTACTGCCCACACAGTAACAAACAGTTTAAGAATACAAACCTTATTTACTGCCCACACAGTAACAAACAGTTTTAAGAATACAAACCTTATTTACTGCCCACACAGTACCAAACAGTTTAAGAATACAAACCTTATTTACTGCCCACACAGTAACAAACAGTTTAAGAATACAAACCTTATTTACTGCCCACACAGTAACAAACAGTTTAAGAATACAAACCTTATTTACTGCCCACACAGTAACAAACAGTTTAAGAATACAAACCTTATTAACTGCCCACACAGTAACAAACAGTTCAAGAATACAAACCTTATTTACTGCCCACACAGTAACAAACAGTTTAAGAATACAAACCTTATTTACTGCCCACACAGTAACAAACAGTTTAAGAATACAAACCTTATTTACTGCCCACACAGTAACAAACAGTTCAAGAATACAAAATTTATTTACTGCCCACACAGTAACAAACAGTTTAAGAATACAAACCGTATTTACTGCCCACACAGTAACAAACAGTTCAAGAATACAAACCTTATTTACTGCCCACACAGTAACAAACAGTTCATCAAAATTAGTCAGTGTTTGTGTCTCAACTTTGTACAGTTGAACTTTGCCCTCATCCCCATGGTCAGTGTTGGTATCGACATGAATGTACTTAGCCGTGTGATCCTAAATAAGTATAATACAATCTAGGTTTATTGACAATGGAAATGAATAATATATCATTAATATACTTTCCATAAACTAGAGGCTCTAAAGAGCCTGTGTCGCTCACCTTGGTCTATGTGACTATTAAACAAAGGAAGCAGATGGATTCATGAAAAAATTGTATTTTGGTGATGGTGATGTGTTTGTACATCTTACTTTAATGAACATCCTTGCAGCTTACAATTATCTCTATCTATAATGAACTTGGCCCAGTAGTTTCAGTGGAAAATTTTAGTAAAAATTTACAAATTTTATAAAAATTGTTGAAAATTGACTATAAAGGACAATAACTCCTTAGGGGGTCAATTGACCATTTCGGTCATGTTGACTTATTTGTAAATCTTACTTTGCTGAACATTATTGCTGTTTACAGTTTATCTCTATCTATAATAATATTCAAGACAATAACCAAAAACAGCAAAATTTCCTTAAAATTACCAATTCAGGGGCAGCAACCCAACAACGGGTTGTCCGATTCATTTGAAAATTTCGGGGCAGATAGATCTTGACCTGATAAACAATTTAACTCGATGTCAGATTTGCTCTAAACGCTTTGGTTTTTGAGTTATAAGCCAAAAACTGCATTTTACCCCTATGTTCTATTTTTAGCCATGGCAGCCATCTTGGTTGGATGGCCGGGTCATTGGAAACATTTTTTAAACTAGATACCCCAAAGATGATTGTGGATAAGTTTGGATTAATTTGGCCCATCAGTTTCAGAGGAGAAGATTTTTGTAAAAGATTACTAAGATTTACGAAAAATGGTTAAAAATTTACTATAAAGGGCAATAACTCCTATATGGGTCAACTGACCATTTCGGTCATGTTGACTTATTTGTAAATCTTACTTTTCTGAACATTATTGCTGTTTACAGTTTATTTCTATCTATAATAATTTTCAAGATAATAACCAAAAACAGTAAAATTTCCTTAAAATTACCAATTCAGGGGCAGGAACCCAACAACGGGTTGTCCGATTTATCTGAAAATTTCGGGGCAGATAGATCTTGACCTGATAAACAATTTGACCCCCGTGTCAGATTTGCTCTAAAGGCTTTGGTTTTTGAGTTATAAGCCAAAAACTGCATTTTACCCCTATGTTCTATTTTTAGCCATGGCGGCCATCTTGGTTGGATGGCCAGGTCATCGGACACATTTTTTAAACTAGATACCCAAAAGATGATTGTGGATAAGTTTGGATTAATTTGGCCCAGTAGTTTCAGAGGAGAAGATTTTTGTAAAAGATTACTAAGATTTACGAAAAATGGTTAAAAATTGACTATAAAGGGCAATAACTCCTATATTGGTCAACCGACCATTTCAGTCATGTTGACTTATTTGTAATTCTTACTTTGCTGAACATTATTGCTGTTTACAGTTTATTTCTATCTATAATAATTTTCAAGATAATAACCAAAAACAGTAAAATTTCCTTAAAATTACCAATTCAGGGGCAGCAACCCAACAACAGGTTGTCAGATTCATCTGAAAATTTCAGGGTAAATAGATCTTGACCTGATAAACAATTTTACCAATTGTCAGATTTGCTCTAAATGCTTTGGTTTTTAAGTTATAAGCCAAAAACTGCATTTTACCCCTATGTTCTATTTTTAGCCGTGGCGGCCATCTTGGTTGGTTGGTTGGCCGGGTCACCGGACACATTTTTTAAACTAGATACCCCAAAGATAATTGTGGCCAAGTTTGGATAAATTTGGCCTAGTAGTTTCAGAGGAGAAGATTTTTGTAAAAGATTACTAAGATTTACGAAAAATGGTTAAAAATTGACTATAAAGGGCAATAACTCCTATATGGGTCAACTGACCATTTCGGTCATGTTAACTTATTTGTAGATCTTACTTTGCTGAACATTATTGCTGTTTACAGTTTATCTCTATCTATAATAATATTCAAGATAATAACCATATAACGGCAAAATTTCCTTAAAATTGCCAATTCAGGGGCAGCAACCCAACAACCGGTTGTCTGATTCGTCTGAAAATTTCAGGGCAGATAGATCTTGACCTAATAAACAATTTAACCCCATGTCAGATTTGCTCTAAATGCTTCGGTTTCAGAGTTATAAGCCAAAAACTGCATTTTACCCCTATGTTTTATTTTTAGCCATGGCGGCCATCTTGGTTGGTTGGCCGGGTAACCGAACACATTTTTTAAACTAGATACCCCAATGATGATTGTGGCCAAGTTTGGTTAAATTTGGCCCAGTAGTTTCAGAGGAGAAGATTTTTGTAAAAGTTAACGACGACGGACGACGGACGACGGACGACGCCGGACGCCGGACGCCAAGTGATGAGAAAAGCTCACTTGGCCCTTCGGGCCAGGTGAGCTAAAAAATGAGAAGATGTGCTATGCTTGCCAATGAGACAACTATCCATCAGTTAAAAATTTAGTGGTAGTTAGCAATTATAGGCCCTTGTACCTCCTTCAACAATGAGAATAACCCATATAATATAGTTGGCTATAAAAGGCTCCAACATGAAAAATCTCGAACAATTTAATCAAGAAAACTAATGTCTTAATTCAAAACTTTCTTGAGTAATGTTTGTTACATACATACTTTGACCTATTATAATGGTTTACTTTTATAAATTGTTACTTGGATGGAGTGTTGTCTAATTGGCACTCATGCAACATCTTCCTATATCTATTTCATATACTTAAGTATGTATCATAACAAAATGCTTAATTTGGACCTCAGTGGCTGAGTGTTATAAGTAGTCCAACTACCGTATCATAGTCCTGTCAACACTGAGGTTGTGAGTTTAAATCCTGCATATATCAGGAGTGTTTGATTTCAATCTCAGTTTTTCTACCAAAGGTGGTGGATCTCTAAGCGCACTCCAGCATCATCTACCAAGAAACTGACCGCAATGAAATAACAGTATATTGCTGAAAGTGGTGTTTAAGACCAATCAATCAATGATTTGGACATTGATAGTATCTGAGGAATGGCCTATTCAATGCCCTATGATGTTTGAGACCTCAAAGGTAAAACTCAAGTCTGGACAATAAAGCTATTAATAAACTCATCATAGATACCAGGACTAAATTTAGTATATACGCCAGACGCGCGTTTCGTCTACAAAAGACTCATCAGTGACGTTCGAATCCAAAAAGGTTAAAAAGGTCAAATAAAGTACGAAGTTGAAGAGCATTGAGAACCAAAATTTCTAAAAGTTTTGCCAAATACAGCTAAGGTGATCTATGCCTGAGGTAGAAAAGCCTTAGTATTTCAAAAAATTCATAAATTTGTACACAGTAAATTTATAAATATAACCATATCAATGACAATTCATGTCAGCACAAAAAGTGCTGACTACTGGGCTTGTGATACCCTCGGGGAAATAAATCTCCACCAGCAGTGGCATCGACCCAGTGGTTGTAAATAAACTCATCATAGATACCAGGACTAAATTTAGTATAATACGCCACAAGCTAGACACAATAGAGTTCACATTGCATTTCATGCAATTGTATGTCCAAAAATATTTCAACGTTGTTCTTAGCTTACAAAAACTTTATTTTAGATCAAAATGTTTTCAGTTCTAAAAGTTTTCAACCTTAAACAAATAAATTGCAACGCCTGATACTCTTCTTTGCATAAAATATTGACTTATCATCAGTGGAAGTTTCTGTAACTTCCCATCCATTCAAGATCCTTATAATTCAACTCACCTTAGTCAAATATTTAGCCATGTATGATGAGCCTACAGTGACCATATAATGATCTATCCTTGAATAGATATCACTGAATCCTAGCCATGGTAGGTACCCCGTATAACTGTATCAAACCACTCACCTTAGTCAAATCTTTAGCCATGTATGATGAGCCTACAGTGACCATATAATGATCTATCTTTGAATGGATATCACTGAATCCTAGCCATGCCAGGTACCCTGTATAACTGTATCAAACCACTCATCTTAGACAAATCTTTAGCCATGTATGATGAGCCTACAGTGACCATATAATGATCTATCTGTGAATGGATATCACTGAAACCTAGCCATGGTAGGTACCCCGTTATAACTGTATCAAACCACTCACCTTAGTCAAATCTTTAGCCATGTATGATGAGCCTACAGTGACCATATAATGATCTATCTGTGAATGGATATCACTGAATCCTAGCCATGCCAGGTAAACAGCATTTGTCCCCCAAGTCATCCAGCCTTTTTCATGTCTAGCTAAGTCTGAATTAACTGCATGGTCAGTAGCCACAGCAAATGTTCCTGAAAAAGCAACATGTAGTGTTAGTCATTCAATCAATAACTACACTCCCCTTTCTAACTGATACATATAGAATAACATTTTTGTTTTTGATCTCAGTCTCAAACAAGACTGCGTCCATTGTACACGGATGCCCCACTCCCACCTATGATTTCTATCATCAGTGGACACGAAATTTGGGTCTAAGCTCTTAATTTGGCTTTACAATTAGAAAGATAATATCATAGGGACAATGTATACCACGTTTCAAGTTGAGTGTTACTTTACCAAATAAAACCTTGACCAAAAACTTTTACAAACCTCTAGATGGAAGTGTACTATCGACAAACATCCCTTGGAGGTAGAAGTAATACATATCTCAGCACTGTTACAGGAAATTAAGGTCACAAAATAGGTCACTCCATCATGTAAATCTAGTCCAGTAAATACATAGGACCTGGCGATACCGTTGACCTAAAAATGATAAAGATAACAATGAAGTCTATGTAGTATTTGTTTGAACATGGAAACATGTTATTTCAATTAAGATATCAAACTGCTAAAGAGAGTGCTGATTATGACCTTGACTATCCATGAAAAGTTTCAAAATATATACGAAATCAAAAAAAAAATCTGAAGTAAAACTGTACTGA
>CM034351.1:107223563-107263700 GCA_019925275.1 Mytilus edulis
GCTTATATTTCCAAAGGCAAAGCAGTTAGAGCAAATCTGACATAGGGTTTAAGTGTTCATAAAGTAAAGTTCTATCAGCCTTCAAATTTTCAGATGAATCTAATAACCCATTGTTAGGTTGCTGCCACTAAATTGGTAATTTTAAGAAAATTTTGCAGTTTTTGGTTATTTAATCTTGATAAGTATTAATGATAAAGATAAGCTGTAAACAGCAAATATGTTCAGCAATGTAAGATCTACAAATAAGTTTTTTTATGACCAAAATTGTCAATTGACCCCTTGAAGAGTTATTGTCCTTCAAGGACAATTTTACACAGTTTGTTTATCAGATTTTCAAACTTTAAAAAATCTTCTCCTTTGAAACTACTGAACCAATTTCAACCAAACTAGCAAACTGCGATGAAATGGACACTTAAATTCTTAAACAAAAGATAAATGCCCAAAAATCAAGATGAGCGATTCAGGCTCTTGAGAGCCTCTTGTTTGATTCACTCTTTTGTCTGTTAATGACAAAATGTGGATCTGTCATACAAAATGTTAATCCTGGTATCTATAATGAGTTTATTAACTACAGCATTTGAACATTAACAATTTAATATTAATAATGACCTGTAATTTACCTCAGATGTATAGTTGATTTTCACTTTGAAAATAATTGCATCAGTCAAGATATTTAAGTGTGTCTTGTTGAAAATTCTCACAGAAGATATAACAGTCCTTAATTTTCATCCACCATACAAGTATTTTTTATTCACGTTGGTATACTTATATTACAGACTACCATTACAGACTTATATGTAAACTGGGACGGATTCCATGACGTAGAGGAATATGGAGTAGGACCACATTCTACTGGTATCCAACAGTACGTACTGGGAATTGGTGAGTACCAGATTGCAATTTGGTCAACATTGGAGTTTTTGCAGATGTAAAATTTGAAAAAAACAAGCGAAAAAATTTATTAAAGCTGTTTATAATATTTTACATATTGAAGGTGTGACCTTTAGCATTTATGTTGTAAATAATATACCAATTAAGGAATGACAGTGCTGTAGTTGAAGAGTTGCCACTGTTAATTGGCGATTTGACAGTCGCAAATTCAGTTTTACTGGCGACTCATAGCGGAGACAGTAAAACTGAAATTTGTGACAGTCAAATCAAAATTGAGGTTGCATTTCTTTAACTACAGTACTGTTATTCCGATTCTGATTCATTACAGTAAGAAATAATATGATAGAGCTTGAAAAATGTATATACATGTATTTGAAAAACAATAAAATTCTGCGAAACTTCATGAATGATTTTGCTGCAAAGACCTAATCCTGATATGATACAAATGAAATTTACAAACTGAAGGTTATTACATTACCTCTATAATTCAAATTTGGAATAAATCACATCAAAAAGTAAATTTTGAGGTAGGTGTTGTTTTATTTTCGATAATATTGTAATTGTCCGGTTGTTGTCTCTTTGACACATTCCCCATTATCATTCACATTTGTATCCCTATATGTTCAATCATCTAGTCCACTAAGAATCAAAAGTAAAAATTTAGGGAGGATATATTAAAAGATAACAATGCTATAGATATAAATAAGAATATAGTTCTAATGTATCAAGCACCTGTTGATAATGCAAAATTGACGGTTTTTTAGAAAATGTATGATTGATGGTATTTTAGGATAATGTATAATTGATGGTATTTTAGGATAATTTATAATTGGTGGTATTGTAGGTAATGTATAATTGATGTAGTATAATGTATTATTGGTAATTGATGGTATTTTAGGATAATTTATAATTGGTGGTATTTTAGAATAATCTATAATTGGTGGTATTGTAGGTAATGTATAATTGATGTAGGAAAATGTATTATTGGTAATTGATGGTATTTTAGGATAATTTATAATTGGTGGTATTTTATGATAATTTATAATTGGTGGTATTGTAGGTATTAAATGTATAATTGATGTAGTATAATGTATTATTGGTAATTGATGGTATTTTAGGATAATTAAAATTGGTGGTATTTTAGGATAATTTATAATTGGTGGTATTGTAGGTAATGTATAATTGATGTAGGAAAATGTATTATTGGTAATTGTTGGTATTTTAGGATAATTTATAATTGGTGGTATTTTAGGATAATTTATAATTGGTGGTATTGTAGGTAATGTATAATTGATGTAGTATAATGTATTATTGGTAATTGATGGTATTTTAGGATAATTTATAATTGGTGGTATTTTAGAATAATCTATAATTGGTGGTATTGTAGGTAATGTATAATTGATGTAGGAAAATGTATTATTGGTAATTGATGGTATTTTAGGATAATTTATAATTGGTGGTATTTTATGATAATTTATAATTGGTGGTATTGTAGGTATTAAATGTATAATTGATGTAGTATAATGTATTATTGGTAATTGATGGTATTTTAGGATAATTAAAATTGGTGGTATTTTAGGATAATTTATAATTGGTGGTATTGTAGGTAATGTATAATTGATGTAGGAAAATGTATTATTGGTAATTGATGGTATTTTAGGATAATTTATAATTGGTGGTATTTTAGGATAATTTATAATTGGTTGTATTTTAGGATAATTTATAATTGGTGGTATTTTAGGATAATTTATAATTGGTGGTATTTTAGGATAATTTATAATTGGTGGTATTTTAGGATAATTTATAATTGGTGGTATTGTAGGTAATGTATAATTGATGTAGGAAAATGTATTATTGGTAATTGATGGTATTTTAGGATAATTTATAATTGGTGGTATTTTAGGATAATTTATAATTGGTGGTATTTTAGGATAATTTATAATTGGTGGTATTTTAGGATAATTTATAATTGATGGTATTTTAGGATAATTTATAATTGGTGGTATTTTAGGATAATTTATAATTGGTGGTATTGTAGGTAATGTATAATTGATGTAGGATAATGTATTATTGGTAATTGATGGTATTTTAGGATAATTTATAATTGGTGGTATTTTAGGAACAACTTCTGGTGGAAATGATGTCCATGCCTTTGAGAATATTGGAGTAGTTCAACACAAAGTTTTACCAAAACTTAACCTTCAGAACGGGTACCAGTATTATGCAACATTGAAAGGTAAAAAATCAAAAATTTTAATATGGCATATTTTTTGTATACTGTCTTGTCAATTTTAACATACAATACAAATATAGTGTCCAATACCAGTGTTGGTGTTCTATATGAGTAATGATTGACCAGTATTATGAGTAATGATTGACCAGTATTATGAGTAATGATTGACCAGTATTATGAGTAATGATTGACCAGTATTATGAGTAATGATTGACCAGTATTATGAGTAATGATTGACCAGTATTATGAGTAATGATTGACCAGTATTATGAGTAATGATTGACCAGTATTATGAGTAATGATTGACCAGTATTATATAACTATGGTTGTTCTCATATGTCAAGCTTCGAGGGTTGATATGGATTAATATTTTATTAAACAATATCAGAATGAATAGAATAGATTTTTGTGTTGAACACATGTAAGCAATGACATGTTTATTCAATGTCTTACTGTCAAGCTAAACTATCAGTCTGATATAAATGTCTGTTGCTAGTTAATTATTTTGCTATGTAAACCCCCATGTGAAGTGCTATACATAAATGATTCATTCAAGCACTACAATATTTATTTTAGCTGTTGATTTTGCTAACAGAGAGACAGAAAAAGTTTCAGCCCCAATTACTATTGACTACACACCACCAGAGAGAAATGACAAACCGATCACATTATCAAATCGTCATATCACATCAACAACAGAAATTAGTCCATGGTAAGTAATAACTAACTAATGGTAAAAAAAAACCAATTGATTCATGGTAAGTTTAGATAATAACCAAACATAATTTAATTTTGGATGTAACGCCTCTTCTGATTGGCTGACGTTATTTTGTTATCAGATCATAGACATAATTTAGTCATGTGACCGTGACGTCATCAACGTTTTTTTAAGGTTTTCTATGGTTTAAAATGAAATTTAGAATTAAATTATAAGAAATGACTGTAATATTTTTTCTGTCTATTCGAAATAACATAAAAAATGTGGTGCACACTGTTAAATAACCCGCTACGCAAGTTATTCAGTGTGCACCAAATTTTTTATGTTATTTCTTCATAGACAGAAAAAATATTACAGCCATTCCTTAAATAGATTACCCTACAAATACACTATTATGAACTGTCATCTTGACACTTTAAAGTTTTCATTAAAGAATTTATGGAACATGTTCTCCCTTTCATTGCAGTTTCCCCCCAGCTTTTTTGTAAGTTTTTTTTGTAAAGCTAAACATTTTTTAATCAAAAGAAAGATGTAAAGATCCAATACTTTATGAATGAATTATCATATCATCTTAAAGACTATAATATGGCAATGTAATTATACAGGGTCCTGGTACTTTGAGCTTAGGGTTTCTTTTAAATGGCTAATATAAAAAAGAAGATGTGGTATGATTGCCAATGAGACAACTCTCCAAAAGAAACCAAAATGACACAGAAATTAACAACTATAGGTAACTGTACGGCCTTCAACAATGAGCAAAGCCCATACTGCATAGTCAGCTATAAAAGGCCCAAAAATGACAATCTAAAACAATTCAAACAAGAAAACTAACGGCCTTATTTATATAAAGTTAGTTAAGGGTTTGTTCAGTCTTAAATTTTTGTTCGAGGTTAGAGTTACTCATCAGGTAACAGGTATGGGTTTGGTTTAGGAGTAGGGTTAGCTAATTATATATAAGTATAGCTCAATATTGGTTTGAAAACCTAAGGTCAAAGAAGGCCCAATTAAGATTGCCGTTTAAGAAGTAAAAGCAAATACCTTCAGTCAGATTAGAGCCAGCACAACCATGCTTTATTATAACATTTTACAGTTGGACAGGAGTATTTATTGACCTAGAGTCTGGTATAGATTATTACCTTTGGTCAGTTGGATCAGAGCCAGGATATACAGATATGATGTCTTACCTGAAGGTTGTTGATGAAGAATGTGGAATGACAGACAAAAATAATCCTTTAGATCTTAAGGATGGACATTTTTACTATATCAATGTCAGGGTGAGTAAGATAACTACTGATATATACTTGGGACTCGAGTTGTGATTTGAACTCTGATGCGAGAGGGTCACACTAAAGTGCAATGTTTTGCACTCTAGTGTTTTGTCCTTGCCTTTCACTGATGTGCAATAGCCAGTCTATATGATGTATGATCGCTAGTTAAGAATATACAGATGTGCAGTTATCAGGAGAGATTGAATTTGTTTATTTAGTGGATGAATATCCAACCATCTACTGTGTCTATCTTTTTCCTTGCTCGTGTTCACAGCAACCAATAACATTTTTGCTAATTTCGTTTCATTCTGACTAATTTTTGAAGCAGCATTTGCTTTTAAAACAACAACAATGATTTTCAGTCATTAAAATAGTAGAGTCTGTTTTAATAGAAATTCTGATATGACATTGATTTTCACATTCACTGAAAAGAATGGGAATAGGATAAGGTACAATGCTGATTGAATGCAGAAAAAAAGGAGGAGGGAAAAGGCTGAAATGAGAAGGAGAAATGGAAAAAAAAGAAATAGGACAAGAAAGAGAAAAAGTTAAAAATAGGAAGGGATTCATAGACATGTTTATTTTATTAGTGGTTTAAGTGCATTTTCTTTTCCAAATTCACACTAACTGCAGACAAATGTACCTGTACATGTTATAAGTTGAATAAAAAAATACATTACCATTTATTTATTTAGGCTTTCAACAAGGCAGGCTTATCATCATTAGCCACATCTTGGGCTTTTCAAGTGGATACAACTCCCCCTACACCTGGTCATGTGTATGATGGAGATACAAGTCAGCTGACAGGAAGTGTCAAGGACATTGACTTCCAGACAGAAACCAAAGTGCTACATGCTTGTTGGGAAGGTTTCCATGAATCTCACTCCACAATAAAAGACTATTATGTTTCTATTGGAACCTGTCCTCAATGTGAAGATATATTACAGGAACAGGCTGTAGGAATTACTTATGGTATGTGTCAACTTTCTACTGTAAACTGTAACTACAATAGTATATTGTACCTTTATGCATGCATGTTGTATATTATTCTAGAGATTTACTACAAAAAGGACACGTGAAAAATAATAGTCACTGCTTACAACTATTTCTATGCATGTATATATGCTATTTATTTACATTAGGGAACATGCATCTGGGTACCGGCTGAGATATTACACCACAGTGACAGCATTTGTAATATGATGCACCCTCAACAGATAAATCTTACATCTGTATATATCGTTTTATTTCAGACTTCACTTTAGAGCACATCCATCTTGGTACAGGACTGAGATATTATACCACAGTGACAGCATGTAATACAGCAGACATGTGTACCACTGTGACATCAGATGGTCGTGATTATAGACAACAGTCCACCAACAGCTGGGGCAGTACAAGATGGAACAGGATTTTATGATACAGAATATCAATCAATGACGTATGTAGAAAAAATATTCAGAAAATCACTACTGCATGTGCATATCTACAAAAATCAATTTTCCTCCTTTTGAGCCTCCTTAACTTTAAACCCCCTTTGAGTTTGGCAATGAAATTTGGCATAATTATTAACCACAACTTGAAGGTGTATCAGAGACGAGCAAAGATAATTTGCTCTGAAAATCATGATCAAAAACTTTTTTTAACTTAGCCACCTAATTGTACATGTACTATATATACCATTTTTTTTTTAAACCATTCAAAACTTGGCATTTTATTCATTATGATGACATAGTACCCTAATAGAGCTTCCATCTGACAATTTTTATCTTATTCCATAGGATCTACATATCAGCCAAGTGGTATGGGTTTGATGATCCCCAATCTGGTCTTCACACATTGTGATGACATAGTATCCCCTAATAGAGCTCCATCTGACAGTTTTCATTTTTACTTGACAGGAATTACCTATCAGCCAAGTGGTATGGGTTTGATGACCCTCAGTCTGGTCTCCAGAAGTATGTTTGGAGGGCAGGAACAAAGCCAGGTTATGCTGACATAGTACTCTTATAGAGCTCCATCTGACAGTTGTTATTTTTATTTCACAGGATCACATATCAGCCAAGTGGTATGGGTTTGATGACCCTCAGTCTGGTCTCCACCCTTTATGATGACATAGTACCCTTATAGAGGTCCATCTGACAGTGTTTTTTTATTTCAAGATTACATATCACAGTGTATGGTTGTGTCCCAATGGTCTTCACATATGAACATAGTATCCTAATAGGTCCTCTGACAGTTTATTTTGTTCATAGGTACATATACAGTGGTATGGTTGATGATCCCTATCTGTCTCCACACTAAGACATAGTACAATAGAGTCATCTAAGTTTATATTATTTACGATCATATCAGCAATGTATGGTTATGACCTCA
Source organism: Mytilus edulis (assembly GCA_019925275.1). Classification (NCBI taxonomy): domain Eukaryota; kingdom Metazoa; phylum Mollusca; class Bivalvia; order Mytilida; family Mytilidae; genus Mytilus; species Mytilus edulis. Next base: position 107,231,050 of record CM034351.1, read on the forward strand.
GTTGGTCTCAAGAAGTAGCTTGGAGGGCAGACAAAGCCAGGTTATGACGACATCGTGCCCCTATAGAGCTCCATCTGACAGAGACGGCAGCATTACTGAATTCTACCAATTATAACCTTGACCTTCCTTTGAACCAGAGAATTTATGTAACAGTTAGAGCTTATAATAAACTAGGTATGTACCAAGCAATCAGTATTGTAGTTATCTACCAGTTCAAGTAAAGGGATGTAGTAGAGATAGCACAGATAGATCCACCTGAAATTAGGTGAACATTGTTTAACCGTGCCACAATCTGCACTCTGCCAAGGACCTTCACCAATTCTTGTCATTTTAGTCAGGCTAGAGAATAGTGTTTGATCATAAATTTACATTTTATAAGCAAACTTTCCGTTTCGAGATTAAGATGTGAGAATCTGCTTGGACCTCGGATTAAACACAAACAACATCATTTTCCTGATTATTATGTACACAGTTATAAAGTGCTTCCGTTTAAATATTAAAAATTAAATTTTAGTTGGTAATTGAAATTCATAGTTTTCAACCATCCTCCAGACATAAATATCATTCAACAAAGAATAATGATAAAGAAGCAGTAAAGAAAATTTTTCTTTTTATGAATGTTAATTTTCAAACATATTGTATATCTTTTTGAAACAGCATACTGTTGATTCTCTATAAGTAAAGGGACAATTTTTGGGGTAAAAATTTATCTAGAATTTGTTGAGTATTATTTTTTGCAGAGTAAACAGTGAGTAGAAATAATTTAAGAAAGCTGTCAATTATCGTGCATTCACATGATCAATTTTTATACATAATTACCCTGCACGTGTTAGAAAATTTGTTACAATACATATGTACTATAGTTTTCTTGAAAAAGACTTTGAGGCCCTTTATAGCTTGCTGTTAGGTGTGAGCCAAGGCTCCATGTTGAAGACTGTACATTGTGTCTTGGATGAAGAGGTGTCTCATTAGCATTCATACCAATTCTTATTTATATAAACAATAGACAGATGCTGTAATTATTTTTCTGTTAAAACAGGTTTGTGGTCTGAATCATCATCTAATGGTTTCATTGTGGACAAACACCACCGGTTATGACAACACCACCTACATTCTCTGCTGACTTTGGAATTAATGGATTGACGCAAGTTATAGAACATCAATGAAAGTGGAATGGGCCGTTGATGATGATGAGTCATATATAAAAAGACAGTATCTGTCTATCAATTCTCACATTGGAGGAGAGTTCATGCTGTCTTCTCAGTCAGTAAGTTGTCAGTACAATCCCACATCAGGGGAGACTATTCTTGCTGTCTTCACAGTCAGTAAGTTATCAGTTGAATCTCACATCAGGGCAGACAATTCTTGTTGATATAACATTCAGTAGAATGTATATGTCTGTCAATTCTCATATTGGAGGAGAAAACATGTTATCTTCACAGTCAGTAAGTTATTGTTATAAACTAAGACCAGGGGAGATAATTCATGTTGTCTTTTCTGTCAGTAAGTTTGTCACTTTTACACTTGAGGTAAAAATTGTGTTATAACAGCGTTGTTTGTCTCAATCTTTTACTGCAGTGGAGATAATTCATGTTGTCATTACATTGAGTAAATGTGTCACACTCACAACTGAGGAAAGAATTCAGGTTGTTACTGTAAATTTGTTTGTTTCAATCTTACACCAGGGGAGATAATTCATTTTCTCTTCACATTCCTTAAGTTTGCATCAGTTCAGTTTAGTGTGATGTTTTTTCCTCAATTAATAGTGAAACACAACCCTATGGTATCATGATTAAGACAGTATGTACACTTGTTTGAGATAAAACTCCCGCACCAATTGAAAAGAAAAATGTCTTACTTGTAAATTTTAAATTACTTTTAAGGATATATTCTTCTGATGTTTCAGTCTCCTTGAAATCTCAATCTGAAACTATTTCCAAAACATGACATACAAATGGAAAATATCAATGAATTTTAGAAATATTATAATCAAACATAACTCTGTGAAAAAATTGTGCATTTATAATAAATAGTTTTTGAGAAATCCAGTTTTCAAATTTTACGACCAACCAAGTCAAGTCAGTCTTTTAGCCAAAATTTTGAGAAATCAATGGAAATGGGTGCGGGGTACAAAAAATGATTTTACAAGAATCATGTACATCCCATATCATTTTTGTCTTTTCAAATTTCTTAGATATGTACTTTTTCAATCATTTATAACAAAAAAGTTGAAATATTTTATGCATTTTGTTCTTAAAACTGAGAAAAATCACAAAGGAGTAGGTCCGGTAAGGACCGATTTTGGCCTCAAATTTCAGGTTCATCTGAAGAAAAATTTTGACCACTTTTTAAACACTTAAGTGTCTATTTTATTTGAATCAATTAGTTTTTGTGAAAGATTTTAACTGATTTAGTCATTAAAAACGATCCGATTCAAGCTCAAATATGAAAAATCTACCAAATATGCCGAAAAATATCGCTTTTCAGATGTTTTTTGTCAAAAATGAAAGTGGCCGCATCCGTGTTCATCCTCAATCTTTATATATGTTATGAATTATCATAAAATACAACTTACATTACAATATTAAGGATGAACACGAATGCGGCCAATTTCATTTTACACGAAAACCGTCTAAAATTTGACTAAAATGCTAGAATTGTGAAGATTTTAGTTGTTTAGCAGGTCTTGATAGTGTTAGTACCCGATATTTTTGCATTGTATTGTCAAAAAACAGCCCATATTTATGTAGCAGAAGCATTCTTCTATCCAATAATAAACTAAAAGTTTACATTTTAACAATTTTGTAAAACTGCTATATTTTGGGGCCAAAAAAGGGTCTTACTGGACAGACTCCTTTACAAAATTGACCGCATGGTAAATTTGACACAAAAAAGCATCAAAATATGATAAAACTTTCTTATATTTACACTTACGTATAGTTTTTTTTAAGTTAAACTTAATCAAATTAGTCCACCTCATCTTTATTAAAAGTATGAAAAAAAAGTTTAATTGTGGAACTGTTAATTTTTTTCACATTTAAAGTCCAAAAATTGGTAAAAATTGATGAAAAATGGGCAAATCATCAAATTGGGTATTTTCAAAGGGCCGTAGCAAAAAAAGAAGTGCACCACCATATGATCTTTCTTCACCAACTTTTTTTTACAGTCATATTAACCAAAAAATCAGGTTAAGAAAAAAAGTTAAATTCTAGAAATTTTTGGCTCCTCAGAGGTGTACATCCTTAATAGTGATCATACTTAAAATCAACAATACATTACAATCTTGCATTAGGAAAGAAATTGACATGATGTTTTGGTTAATTCTACATTACTGATCAGTACAGTTTTACTTCAGATTTTTTTTTTTTTATTTCGTATATATTTTGAAACTTTTCTTGGATAGTCAAGGTCATTCAGCACACTCTCTTAGCAGTTTGATATCTTAATTGAAATAACATGTTTCCATGTTCAAACAAATACTACATAGACTTCATTGTTATCTTTATAATTTTTAGGTCAACGGTATCGCCAGGTCCTATGTATTTACTGGACTAGATTTACATGATGGAGTGACCTATTTTGTGACCTTAATTTCCTGTAACAGTGCTGAGATATGTATTACTTCTACCTCCAAGGGAATGTTTGTCGATAGTACACTTCCATCTAGAGGTTTGTAAAAGTTTTTGGTCAAGGTTTTATTTGGTAAAGTAACACTTAACTTGAAACTTGGTATACATTGTCCCTATGATATGATCTTTCTAATTGTAAAGCCAAATTAAGAGTTTAGACCCAAATTTCGTGTCAACTGATGATAGAAAATCATAGGTGGGAGTGGGGCATCCGTGTACTATGGATGCAGTCTTGTTTGAGACTGAGATCAAAAACAAAAATGTCATTCTATAAGTATCAGTTAGAAAGGGGAGTGTAGTTATTGATTGAATGACTAACACTACATGTTGCTTTTTCAGGAACCTTTGCTGTGGCTACTGACCATGCAGTTAATACAGACTTAGCTAGAAATGAAAAAGGCTGGATGACTTGGGGGACAAATGCTGTTTACCTGGCATGGCTAGGATTCAGTGATATCCATTCAAAGATAGATCATTATATGGTCACTGTAGGCTCATCATACATGGCTAAAGATTTGACTAAGGTGAGTGGTTTGATACAGTTATACGGGATACCTACCATGGCTAGGATTCAGTGATATCCATTCACAGATAGATCATTATATGGTCACTGTAGGCTCATCATACATGGCTAAAGATTTGTCTAAGATGAGTGGTTTGATACAGTTATACAGGGTACCTGGCATGGCTAGGATTCAGTGATATCCATTCAAAGATAGATCATTATATGGTCACTGTAGGCTCATCATACATGGCTAAATATTTGACTAAGGTGAGTTGAATTATAAGGATCTTGAATGGATGGGAAGTTACAGAAACTTCCACTGATGATAAGTCAATATTTATGCAAAGAAGAGTATCAAGCGTTGCAATTTATTTGTTCAAGGTTGAAAACTTTTAGAACTGAAAACATTTTGATCTAAAATAAAGTTTTTGTAAGCTAAGAACAAGGTTGAAATATTTTTGGACATACAATTGCATGAAATGCAATGTGAACTCTATTGTGTCTAGCTTGTGGCGTATTATACTAAATTTAGTCCTGGTATCTATGATGAGTTTATTTACAACCACTGGGTCGATGCCACTGCTGGTGGAGATTTATTTCCCCGAGGGTATCAAAGCCCAGTAGTCAGCACTTTTTGTGCTGACATGAATTGTCATTGATATGGTTATATTTATAAATTTACTGTGTACAAATTTATGAGTTTTTTGAAATACTAAGGCTTTTCTACCTCAGGCATATATCACCTTAGCTGTATTTGGCAAAACTTTTAGAAATTTTGGTTCTCAATGCTCTTCAACTTCGTACTTTATTTGACCTTTTTAACCTTTTTGGATTCGAACGTCACTGACGAAACGCGCGTCTGGCGTATATACTAAATTTAGTCCTGGTATCTATGATGAGTTTATTAATAGCTTTATTGTCCAGACTTGTGTTCTACCTTTGAGGTCTCAAACATTATAGGGCATTGAATAGGCCATTCCTCAGATACTATCAATGTCCAAATCATTGATTGATTGGTCTTAAACACCACTTTCAGCAATATACTGCTATTTTATTGCGGTCAGTTTCTTGGTAGATGATGCTGGAGTGTGCTTAGAGATCCACCACCTTTGGTAGAAAAACTGAGATTGAAATCAAACACTCCTGATATATGCAGGATTTAAACTCACAACCTCAGTGTTGACAGGACTATCATACGGTAGTTGGACTACTTACAACACTCAGCCACTGAGGTCCAAATTAAGCATTTTGTTATGATACATACTTAAGTATATGAAATAGATATAGGAAGATGTTGCATGAGTGCCAATGAGACAACACTCCATCCAAGTAACAATTTATAAAAGTAAACCATTATAATAGGTCAAAGTATGTATGTAACAAACATTACTCAAGAAAGTTTTGAATTAAGACATTAGTTTTCTTGATTAAATTGTTCGAGATTTTTCATGTTGGAGCCTTTTATAGCCAACTATATTATATGGGTTATTCTCATTGTTGAAGGAGGTACAAGGGCCTATAATTGCTAACTACCACTAAATTTTTAACTGATGGATAGTTGTCTCATTGGCAAGCATAGCACATCTTCTCATTTTTTAGCTCACCTGGCCCGAAGGGCCAAGTGAGCTTTTCTCATCACTTGGCGTCCGGCGTCCGGCGTCGTCCGTCGTCCGTCGTCCGTCGTCGTTAACTTTTACAAAAATCTTCTCCTCTGAAACTACTGGGCCAAATTTAACCAAACTTGGCCACAATCATCATTGGGGTATCTAGTTTAAAAAATGTGTTCGGTTACCCGGCCAACCAACCAAGATGGCCGCCATGGCTAAAAATAAAACATAGGGGTAAAATGCAGTTTTTGGCTTATAACTCTGAAACCGAAGCATTTAGAGCAAATCTGACATGGGGTTAAATTGTTTATTAGGTCAAGATCTATCTGCCCTGAAATTTTCAGACGAATCAGACAACCGGTTGTTGGGTTGCTGCCCCTGAATTGGCAATTTTAAGGAAATTTTGCCGTTATATGGTTATTATCTTGAATATTATTATAGATAGAGATAAACTGTAAACAGCAATAATGTTCAGCAAAGTAAGATCTACAAATAAGTTAACATGACCGAAATGGTCAGTTGACCCATATAGGAGTTATTGCCCTTTATAGTCAATTTTTAACCATTTTTCGTAAATCTTAGTAATCTTTTACAAAAATCTTCTCCTCTGAAACTACTAGGCCAAATTTATCCAAACTTGGCCACAATTATCTTTGGGGTATCTAGTTTAAAAAATGTGTCCGGTGACCCGGCCAACCAACCAACCAAGATGGCCGCCACGGCTAAAAATAGAACATAGGGGTAAAATGCAGTTTTTGGCTTATAACTTAAAAACCAAAGCATTTAGAGCAAATCTGACAATTGGTAAAATTGTTTATCAGGTCAAGATCTATTTACCCTGAAATTTTCAGATGAATCTGACAACCTGTTGTTGGGTTGCTGCCCCTGAATTGGTAATTTTAAGGAAATTTTACTGTTTTTGGTTATTATCTTGAAAATTATTATAGATAGAAATAAACTGTAAACAGCAATAATGTTCAGCAAAGTAAGAATTACAAATAAGTCAACATGACTGAAATGGTCGGTTGACCAATATAGGAGTTATTGCCCTTTATAGTCAATTTTTAACCATTTTTCGTAAATCTTAGTAATCTTTTACAAAATCTTCTCCTCTGAAACTACTGGCCAAATTAATCCAAACTTACCACAATCATCTTTTGGTATCTAGTTTAAAAAATGTTCCGATGACCTGGCCATCCAACCAAGATGGCCGCCATGGCTAAAAATAGAACATAGGGTAAAATGCAGTTTTTGCTTATAACTCAAAAACCAAAGCTTTAGAGCAAATCTGACACGGGGTCAAATTGTTATCAGTCAAGATCTATCTGCCCGAAATTTCAGATAATCGACAACCTTGTTGGTTCCTGCCCTGAATGTATTTTAAGAAATTTACTGTTTTTGGTTATTATCTTGAAAATTATATAGATAGAAATAAACTGTAAACAGCAATAATGTTCAGAAAAGTAAGATTTACAATAAGTCACATGACCGAAATGGTCATTGACCATATAGGAGTTATGCCCTTTATAGTAAATTTTAACCATTTTTCGTAAATCTTAGTAATCTTTTACAAAAATCTTCTCCTCTGAAACTGATGGGGCAAATTAATCCAAACTTATCCACAATCATCTTTGGGTATCTAGTTTAAAAAATGTTTCAATGACCCGGCCATCCAACCAAGATGGCTGCCATGGCTAAAAATAGAACATAGGGGTAAAATGCAGTTTTTGGCTTATAACTCAAAAACCAAAGCTTTAGAGCAAATCTGACATCGAGTTAAATTGTTTATCAGGTCAAGATCTATCTGCCCCGAAATTTTCAAATGAATCGGACAACCCGTTGTTGGGTTGCTGCCCCTGAATTGGTAATTTTAAGGAAATTTTGCTGTTTTTGGTTATTGTCTTGAATATTATTATAGATAGAGATAAACTGTAAACAGCAATAATGTTCAGCAAAGTAAGATTTACAAATAAGTCAACATGACCGAAATGGTCAATTGACCCCCTAAGGAGTTATTGTCCTTTATAGTCAATTTTCAACAATTTTTATAAAATTTGTAAATTTTTACTAAAATTTTCCACTGAAACTACTGGGCCAAGTTCATTATAGATAGAGATAATTGTAAGCTGCAAGGATGTTCATTAAAGTAAGATGTACAAACACATCACCATCACCAAAATACAATTTTTTCATGAATCCATCTGCTTCCTTTGTTTAATAGTCACATAGACCAAGGTGAGCGACACAGGCTCTTTAGAGCCTCTAGTTTATGGAAAGTATATTAATGATATATTATTCATTTCCATTGTCAATAAACCTAGATTGTATTATACTTATTTAGGATCACACGGCTAAGTACATTCATGTCGATACCAACACTGACCATGGGGATGAGGGCAAAGTTCAACTGTACAAAGTTGAGACACAAACACTGACTAATTTTGATGAACTGTTTGTTACTGTGTGGGCAGTAAATAAGGTTTGTATTCTTGAACTGTTTGTTACTGTGTGGGCAGTAAATACGGTTTGTATTCTTAAACTGTTTGTTACTGTGTGGGCAGTAAATAAATTTTGTATTCTTGAACTGTTTGTTACTGTGTGGGCAGTAAATAAGGTTTGTATTCTTAAACTGTTTGTTACTGTGTGGGCAGTAAATAAGGTTTGTATTCTTAAACTGTTTGTTACTGTGTGGGCAGTAAATAAGGTTTGTATTCTTGAACTGTTTGTTACTGTGTGGGCAGTTAATAAGGTTTGTATTCTTAAACTGTTTGTTACTGTGTGGGCAGTAAATAAGGTTTGTATTCTTAAACTGTTTGTTACTGTGTGGGCAGTAAATAAGGTTTGTATTCTTAAACTGTTTGTTACTGTGTGGGCAGTAAATAAGGTTTGTATTCTTAAACTGTTTGGTACTGTGTGGGCAGTAAATAAGGTTTGTATTCTTAAACTGTTTGGTACTGTGTGGGCAGTAAATAAGGTTTGTATTCTTAAACTGTTTGTTACTGTGTGGGCAGTAAATAAGGTTTGTATTCTTAAACTGTTTGTTACTGTGTGGGCAGTAAATAAGGTTTGTATTCTTAAACTGTTTGTTACTGTGTGGGCAGTAAATAAGGTTTGTATTCTTAAATTGTTTGTTACTGTGTGGGCAGTAAATAAGGTTTGTATTCTTAAACTGTTTGTTACTGTGTGGGCAGTAAATAAGGTTTGTATTCTTAAACTGTTTGTTACTGTGTGGGCAGTAAATAAGGTTTGTATTCTTAAACTGTTTGTTACTGTGTGGGCAGTAAATAAGGTTATTAATTTCTTGAAACTGTTTGTTACTGTGTGGGGCAGTATAATAAGGTTTGTATTCTTAAACTGTTTTGTTACTGTGTGGGCAGTAATAAGGTTTGTATTCTTAAACTGTTTGTTACTGTGTGGGCAGTAAATAAGGTTGTTTACTTGGTGTGGGCAGTAAATAAGGTTTGTATTCTTAAACTGTTTGTTACTGTGTGGGCAGTAAATAAGGTTTGTAATTCTTGAACTGTTTGGTACTGTGTGGGCAGTAAATAAGGTTTGTATTCTTGAACTGTTTGGTACTGTGTGTGGGCAGTAAATAAGGTTTGTATTCTTGAACTGTTTGGTACTGTGTGGGCAGTTAATAAGGTTTGTATTCTTAAACTGTTTGGTACTGTGTGGGCAGTTAATAAGGTTTGTATTCTTGAAACTGTTTGGTACTGTGTGGGCAGTAAATAAGGTTTGTATTCTTAAACTGTTTGGTACTGTGTGGGCAGTAAATAAGGTTTGTATTCTTAAACTGTTTGGTACTGTGTGGGCAGTAAATAAGGTTTGTATTCTTAAACTGTTTGGTACTGTGTGGGCAGTAAATAAGGTTTGTATTCTTAAACTGTTTGGTACTGTGTGGGCAGTAAATAAGGTTTGTATTCTTAAACTGTTTGGTACTGTGTGGGCAGTAAATAAGGTTTGTATTCTTAAACTGTTTGGTACTGTGTGGGCAGTAAATAAGGTTTGTATTCTTAAACTGTTTGGTACTGTGTGGGCAGTTAATAAGGTTTGTATTCTTAAACTGTTTGGTACTGTGTGGGCAGTTAATAAGGTTTGTATTCTTAAACTGTTTGGTACTGTGTGGGCAGTAAATAAGGTTTGTATTCTTAAACTGTTTGGTACTGTGTGGGCAGTAAATAAGGTTTGTATTCTTAAACTGTTTGTTACTGTGTGGGCAGTAAATAAGGTTTGTATTCTTAAACTGTTTGTTACTGTGTGGGCAGTAAATAAGGTTTGTATTCTTAAACTGTTTGTTACTGTGTGGGCAGTAAATAAGGTTTGTATTCTTAAACTGTTTGTTACTGTGTGGGCAGTAAATAAGGTTTGTATTCTTGAATTGTTTGTTACTGTGTGGGCAGTAAATAAGGTTTGTATTCTTGAACTGTTTGTTACTGTGTGGGCAGTAAATAAGGTTTGTATTCTTGAACTGTTTGTTACTGTGTGGGCAGTAAATAAGGTTTGTATTCTTGAACTGTTTGTTACTGTGTGGGCAGTAAATAAGGTTTGTATTCTTGAACTGTTTGTTACTGTGTGGGCAGTAAATAAGGTTTGTATTCTTGAACTGTTTGTTACTGTGTGGGCAGTAAATAAGGTTTGTATTCTTAAACTGTTTGTTACTGTGTGGGCAGTAAATAAGGTTTGTATTCTTAAACTGTTTGTTACTGTGTGGGCAGTAAATAAGGTTTGTATTCCTAAACTGTTTGTTACTGTGTGGGCAGTAAATAAGGTTTGTATTCTTAAACTGTTTGTTACTGTGTGGGCAGTAAATAAGGTTTGTATTCTTGAATTGTTTGTTACTGTGTGGGCAGTAAATAAGGTTTGTATTCTTGAACTGTTTGTTACTGTGTGGGCAGTAAATAAGGTTTGTATTCTTGAACTGTTTGTTACTGTGTGGGCAGTAAATAAGGTTTGTATTCTTGAACTGTTTGTTACTGTGTGGGCAGTTAATAAGGTTTGTATTCTTAAACTGTTTGTTACTGTGTGGGCAGTAAATAAGGTTTGTATTCTTAAACTGTTTGTTACTGTGTGGGCAGTAAATAAGGTTTGTATTCTTAAACTGTTTGTTACTGTGTGGGCAGTAAATAAGGTTTGTATTCTTAAAACTAGAGTTAGGTCTAGACAGCCACAATTATATTTTACTTAGAACACAATTTTTTTGGAAAACTTTTTAAAAGGGGGAAATGGTGCCTAGAAGGTTATTAAAAACTAGAAGTCAAAAAACCACACCATTAGCAAAAAAAACCAATTAAAAATTCAAATAACACTATACAGTAAACAGAAGATTGAGCAACATGATCCTTGATCCTTGATATAAAAAACTAGAGGTGAAATCAGTTGTTTTAGTGTTTTTAGAAACATTTGTCACCCATTGTAAAGACTCTCTCTTCCGTAAATAGTGTTTTTAGAAACATTTGTCACTGATTAAAGATTCTTATTTTCAATTATGTATTTTTATGATTTCTATTCTCCTTTATAAAATAACATGCATGTGTTACAATTTATTGTTTGTGTTCAATTAAGGTTGGTTTGCGAAGTCATATGATGCACTCAGCCTTTACGAAGACTCCACCAAGTTCTTTGGATTTAGTTAGAAGATGTGATGCTCTATCATGTGAAGGTCATTGTGTATGTGCTCCACAGGACCAACGATGCCCTTATTCCTCGACTTTGGGAACCTGCACTGATGTATCAGATAGTAAGTATGTCAAGGTCATGATATGTGAAGGCCATTGTGTATGTCCTCCGCTAGATCAAAGATGTCCTTATTCCAAAACTTGGGAAACTGTACTGGTGTATCTGATAGTAAGTATGTCAAGGTCATGTGTAGGTTATTGTGTTTGTGCTCCACTGGACTGAAGAAGTTCTAATTCTTCAACTTTGGGAAACTATAATGATTTTTCAAACATCAGACATTGATATGAATTATGGAAATGTTTGCCAATGAAACAACTATAAAACCATGTCAAAATAAAGTGGATTTAAGCATTCAAATTTTTTACATATGGCTTTCAACAATGAGAAAAACCTATACCTAGAGCCACTTATAAAAGGTCATGACATGGCAAAATATGAAACAATTCCAACGAAACAACCAAAGGCCGAAACAATAAACAAAAACAAATATGACAGGCAGCAAATTACAGCAACTACTGAAATACATGGAAATAGTTCATTTAAAAAAAATAATTGTGCCAATCATACAATTTTGGATTGAATTTAAAGACCTTTTTCAAGTACAAAGTATTTATTGAATTTTACAGTAACCAATAATATTTTACTTAATAAGTGTACTTTCTGGTCACCAGTTGCATTATATTTTGTAGGTGTATTTTCTGGTACCCAGTATACATTATTTCTAGTGAAGGATACTAATGGCTACTCTACTGTTGATCAGGCTGTGACTGCATCTAATAATGTTCTCAGAGCGACATGGCTGATTTCACAGATATATCCATCTAAACCTAAATGGTAAGTCTTATCGTGGATGTATTTGTCATATTCCTGATACTGTCATATTGTTTTAATTTGCCTTGTGCTATCATCACACATTAGTTTGGTAACAATCCATATATAGATATAGGAAGATGTGGTATGAGTGCCAATGAGACAACTTTCCATCCAAATAACAATTTTAAAAGTAAACAATTATAGGTCAATGTACGGCCTTCAACACGGAGCCTTGGCTCACACCAAACAGCAAGCTATAAAGGGCCCCAAAAATTACTAGTGTAAAACCATTCAAACGGAAAAACCAATGGTCTAATCTATATAAAAACAAGAAACGAGAAACATGTATGAACTACTTAATTATGATTGGATTTTAACCAATAAAATGTTATATCTTCCTCCTCCTTTATCTTCTCTAACCCTTCTATCATAATACATATATATATTATAGGTATGAATGGAGTGTTGGGTATGCAGACAGGTTAGGACCAGAAGGTATCTTTGACCCAGTAAATGATAAAGTGTGGCAGGACGCTGGTCAGTTGATGGATGCAGTGTTCACAATTGGTCCAGGTAAAATAACTATTGTAACTTGTGTATGACTCCTACCCCTATTGAACAGCTGAACGAACTTCAATTGTATATGTATTGAATGTGACTTATTACCATATGAATGTGTTGTGACTAAATATCTTTCAATTTGTTGTGACTAACAACCCCCTATGAGTTTTGTTATTGTATATTATTCTCTTTGCGTTAACTAAACATCCTGTAAACATTTTATGACCAATAGCACATTGAGTATTTTGGGACTAATGACCAAATTGAGTATTGAGTCTCCCAACCATTTTGCATATTTTGTAAGCACCTGGTAACAACCCCATTTGATATCTTGTGACTAGCAACCCCCTTGAATATTTTGTTACTTGCAACCTTATTGAGTATTTCATGAGTATCAACCCTCTGTGCATATTTTGTGACTAATCACAACTTTGTATATTTTGTGACATATCACAGCTGTGTATATTTTGTAAGTGTTTTGTGAGTAGCAACCCCAGTATATATTTTGTGACTAAATACCCCTGTGTATATATTATGACTAACCTATCTTCCTTTACACAGGTAAAGACTTACTGAAGAACACATTGGTATATTCGGTATATGTAAAAGTTTGGTATTCCTCAAATATCTATGCTGTATTTAAAACAAATGGTATATATGTGATGACACAAGCACCTGTTTTAGCAACAGTCCGAGGCACAGCTGTAAGTAGAAGAGATGATAGCAGAAGTAGATAGTTTCCAATGACATATATATTATAATATAAAACTATTTTGTTAAGAGACTGTTAAGTCTATTCAAAGTTTTCTGTTCTTGAAAGAAAAGAAAGTATATATATGGGTCCATGACACATAATCAGCATACGCACACCAAAAACACAAATAACAAGGAACAGCGCTTTTATTGCTGTCTCATCTTAAGTGGCAAAATAAGTATCACTATTGTGTTAGTTAAAATAAAGTATTAGTTACAAAACAATCCCATCATTAAAAGCATGTTTGATTAAGGTATTTTGATTAATATTATGAATCAATATCAGTTGATTCTCATTTTACCATCATTTCATTAATAATATTATTGTTTAAGCATATTTCAGTGTTGATAATATATAATTACAAGTTGTTACAAAAGTTCAGGTCCACACGAAGATATATCTAGGTAACGACTTAACCTAACATGAAAAATAAATCAATACAAAAAGATTAGAATTTATTCATTTTGTTATAATTTCAAACCGAGGTAATTAAATTCAAAATGATATGTTGATATGTTCATATGTTCGAAATTAGAACAAATAAGTTAACAAAGAGATTTCTTATGTCAATTAAAATTTACTTCAATCTAATTCATTATGAATAATCTAAGTAAAGTGTATGCACTATGCTGTGATCAGAAGTACTCATTTTGTTCAAGGTAATATTGAAATACTCCCCATCTGTAAATTCTTTCAAATTCTAATAATAGTATAAAATATTGATATGAGTTTTGAAAGTTATCTTATATATTGGTTTAAATACTCTTATGATTTAATAATGCTTGTGATCATATATTTAGTACGTGATTTTTAGAGAAATTTCATGTAACGTCGGAATTAACAATCATTAGCATTCCGATACATTTGTTTGGAGAAAAAGGTTGTACATGATAGCAACTGTCTGATTAACAGCATCCATATGGAATGGCTTGAAAATCGTGAAATAAATCGGCAACAATTCAAGCAGATTATGATATAATGAGATGCATGATACTGGATTTTGTCTTTACGAATACTTAACCTGACAGATTTCATGATGTTTTATACCTAATGATCAGTTCACAGATAGAATACAGCATAATTTAATACATTAATTGATGTGAATCTGTGATCTTTGTGATATATTGAATGATTAATGGAATCATATTCATTGTGCATTTTTGAGTCAGTGAATCTGCAATACCAGATTTGCCACACAGTTATTGTATCAAGTTCTGGAAACAGTAAGTCTACATGGAGAGTGACCAATACATTTGTTTGTTTTTAGTTTCAGGTAGATCACAACATTATCTGACTGATAACTTGTTTATACAAGTAATTGTCATCCCTACTATATGATGGCATTTGCTGCATGAGTTGTCTTATCGACTCTGGTATCTGACCCAATTAATAGTTTGATACAGTAATAATTATTGTCAGTTTGTTAGATATGATATAATAAGAATGTGTGTCCAGATCAGCACATAGAAAATTTAAAACAACATTAAAGTTCACTAATACTTGACTATGATCAGCAATAACATTTGACATAGTTTATTCTCAAAAGGCAGTGGGGAAGATCCATGATAGAAGTCTATCATCTTATACAAAGTTATTTCACGACTATAATACTGATTCATTTTCGATCAGGTTCATGATTTATCTCTGACAGTACTTGATTACGAAGGGTATAACAATATATAGAGTCTTCTGAATGATATACATCCATATTCCCTTATATATGGATTTTAATCTTTGCTCTATGGTAGGTGGATATCTGATAATAAGAGATTTCCGGATGATGACAATATAAAATGTCTACGAATTTACCTATATTTTGACTTACCAATGTTTATTTATTCTAACTGAAGTCAATAAATTTTACATCTGAATTCATAGTATATGGATTCTGCAAAGTTTTACTTAGATTTCAAAGAGTTAAACTTATCATGATAATTTCCTATTAATATTTAAAAACTTATAATTAAGTCCACCTGAAGAGGGTTATATTATTTAACCAGTTAGGTGGTGTTTACAATTAGATGTATCACTTGGATTATATCATCTGATAATCTCTGAATGTTATACTCAATTCTCTTAGATAAAATTACATAAGGTTTATTGAAAGTATTTAACACTATATCCAGAATATACCTTATTGATAGAATCTTATTGAAAGACTTAAATTAGTTAGTCTTAACAATATGTAGTCCCTGAAGAGTAATAAATGTGATATCCTTCAGTTAGGATTCTATCAAATCTTGAATAAATGTCTACAATCTACTTGAAAGTACTTATCAATATATCTTACTTAAAATTTTAAAAATTAGATCTTTAACTATATATCCATATTACTACATATGAACCATAGAGGTTTATACAGAAGTCTAGGTCACTAGGATATAATTGATTATAAATTAATCAATTTACTATACTCTGACGCAATATTACACTTTCATTTATAGAGTCTCTACTTAGATATATTACAATAGCCCATGAAGTTATACCTCGAAGTTCAGACTTTAACATCATGGATTATCAAGTAATTTACAAAAATCTTAGTTCACTGATCTTAAGTATAACCATTATTTTCCTAATTAGATCAAGATTCACTAAGGATTACTTATTCTAATAATACATAGACTGTAAATTTAAGAAAGTACTAACATGAGAAAGACTTATGATGATTATGACATTAACTACATAAAGTCTAACATCAGATTCTATGGTGTATATAATAATACTGTCATACATTCTATGAAATTTAAATATACACAAGATGTAAATATTTAATGCATTAGTCTACTGGTACTTTAGCTACATAGATATATTTAGAATTGTTTTTTTGAATAAATGTCAAGTTCAGTAGATATTCATAAATACCTTTCTATTAATACTAAAGATCCTAAGTAAAATTTTCTAATAAACAGAATTATTCTAAATAGACTAATAAACACGAAATATCTCTCCTAATATGTATACATCTTAGTTGAAATAACATAAGTATAACTCTGTGAACCTGAAATGTGAAATCTACATAGTATGCTTGATTGATTTACATATACGATATAATCTAAAGGTACGTTACAAAACTGAACTCATAGGAAGGAAATTAATGAATGACCATTCGTCCTAGAGCATATAAAGGATTGTCTATACCATAAGAACCTATTAATTATTATTAGAATTATTTATCTTAAGTGATAATAATTTCTTTGATTTAGTATAAGGTTATACAATTTAGAGTTCCTGACTTAAAGGTTTAAACATAGGACTCTGTATACACATTTAGTGGCACACCAAGAAAGTATATAAGTTAAGGATAATATTATCAAAGATGACTATCATGTTATATTACAATATATATACTACATGGAATATAATTATATAGAACTATAGACAATGAAAGATGTTTCCTTACATGAGATCCTCACTAAATAACATGTCAAAGAGTAATTAAATTTTTACTATCAATTCATCTATCTAAAGGAACTATGTAAGTGTCTGTTGTATTGCTGAAATTCTACTTGTTGCACTTCTTATAATTCTATCTAAGATACTCCCCTAAAGTTCAATGAATCTGACATTTTCATCTATTTTGGGAATAATTTCAATTAAAACCTTAGAATATTTATAAGAACTTAAACTTTTATGTATTTTTAATGTGGTTTTTAGAATGTATCTCTTTAAGAGATACCTTATTCTATCTAAGGGATATATCTGGTTACATGAATATAACACTTAGTTATGTATCTCCGTACTTAGATTTTAAATCTAAGATCATATTGAGAGGGATATTAACATTCTTTAGTCTCGTACCAAATGTACGATAACACAATTCTAGAGTAAAGAGAATGTACACTTATTAAAATATTTTTTGAATTACCAATATATCTCATGAATGAGATTTAACCATACAATACTTGAGATCTCATCCTGAAAAGATCATATATCTAAGTAAATCATTATAGTAGGTGTAACATTTATCTTATGATATAACTCTCATGTAAGGTGAATTTAACATAATAACAGTAATAATTCAATTTACTTATTGTTATATTACTCGTAATTGATATGTACTCCCACTGATACTAGTATATTCAAGTTATACTCGATACTAAGAATTGGATCTTTCCTTAGGTATATCAACATTTTATATAATTAGTTAAAGTAACTAAGATGTGAGATATTCTACGACTTATTTGAAAGTATTCGATTAAGAGGAACATACATTAACAATGATATATCATCATATATGAACTTCTGATTATAATTTAACACTTGTTAGAATCTTATTAAGAGGTAAATTTAATTAACTACATTGAGTGTCAAACAATAATTTTATACTTATTTGAATATCTTTCAAGAGTGATTACTAAAATTAGGACTTACAACAGCTTAGTTCATTAAACAAGAAGCTAAATAATTATGTCTTTATGTACATAATCATTTTCTAATTCTTTGATGGTTAACCTAATTTTTTTATAGTTCATTGGGTTATACATTATTAATGATAGATATCCACTCTATAGATTACATGTAAGTACACATATGTAAATATGTCCTCTTGAAAGTGTAATTTAAACTATAAAAAGAGTCCATCTGAAGAGAATCACATCTAAGATGATTTATCACTATACCTAAAAAACTTATCAATAAGATCCTTCTGATTAGGAGATTAATCATCGAAAGGGAATGGTAACATTATCTTACTGTATCAGATACAAGACCTATCTAAGGTCATTATGTACCATAATTATAGAGATCTTATCTAACTAAAGGGATATAGTCACTATCTATGATATACACTTCTGAAGTAACATCTAATTAATAGATCCTAGATCCTATCTAATATAAGACCATCAATGATTATCACACTAAGATGTATCCTATTGGTTGTAAACATTATCTATGTGGTCTATCTCAAAGAGGGTATATAACTTCTATGTAATTCATCTAAAAGGGATATATACACTTACTAGATAGATCTCTACCAAAGGGGAATATACATTTAATATAGAACCCTAGAAGGATATATCAATAGTAATAGACTTCTTGAAAGGTTTAAAAAATACATCAAATATCCACATAAAGAAGATTTTATCTAAAAAGGTAGATTCTTGAAAGGAGATATTACATAATATTAAATACATGAATGGAATGATACAATTGAATTAATTACTATGTAAAAATTCTCATTAAAGCAAAAAGAACCATCAACAAAAGGAATTTAACATAGTGATTAATACAATATCTATATAAATATGAAAGGAAAAAAACATAAATTATCTAGAATGGTAATTTAACTTAATAAGTGATTAATTCTACTAAACAGGATATTTATATCCTAATTAGAGAGTTATAACATTTTATTGAATTCAGTTGAAAGAATAATTTATAACAATATTATTAATTTGTATTAAAAGATTATAAAATTTAATTTGAAGAAGAATTACACTAATAATAATTATTTAAAGACGCTACTAGAAAGGATTATAAAATCTATAAAATTCATTGAAAGGGTATAAATTATATTTAGAAGAATATTCATTAATGCAGATAAGATCTTTTAATGATAATTTTTATATATGAGGGAATATTTCTTATAATGTAAAACCGCATTTTAAGCACTCTAAACAATTAATATAATTAAGTCTTTAAGAATAACTTATCATATAATTTAAACCTCTATTAAAGATTAATTTAAAATATCAACTAATGGAATATATACTTATGTGAAATGATAAAGATTTATAAAAAAAATCTCTATTCAATATTAAAAACAAAATTCAACTCTAAAAAAATCAATATTTTCATTAAAATTTAATAATTTAATATTTAAAGAGTAAAACTATTTATAATTAAGTTTACTATTAGGGAATAATAAAACTATAAAGTTCACACATTAAACAATTTATGAAATTAACTTATGAAGATTTTATAACTAATAATATTAATCCTAGGAGATTATATATGTTAAACTAATAGAATGATCTATCAAGAATTAAATAAACTCCTATAAACATATAAATTATTTTATTATCTGACTCAATTAAAAAAATTCTAAACATTATTAAAATGTAACTGTAGGATATTTAAAATAAAAATATATGATTTGAATTTAAACATGGAAAATTATATTAACTTCGCGAAAAGAATTATTAACAGTGTTGATATTATTGAATGTATTTTATATAATATAAAACATAAATAATGTAGTAAAAATTTTAAATTAATTATGAACCATATTTTGAGTTAATATTATATATAAACAATAAAGGATTTCAAATAAAGAGATTAATAAAATTCTAAATTTTAATATATTAATAAAGTTAATTCAAAAGTACTCAAAGATGGATGATAACTTATTAAAAAATAATGTCAATTAATAAAAAATGGTTCTTTAACAAAGAACTAATTGAATTTTTAATATATACATGATATTGACAACCAATTATTGTATTAAATTTAGATATATTATAAACTAGAAAAGATATAAATTAAATTTTAATGAAGCAATTTCAATTTCTAAAATATACTCACCTTATATGATCATACTGCTAGTGAATGATTTATCAATTTTGAGTTATAATTAAAAATGTATTATAAGTGCTTTAAAACTAAAATGATATTTTAAATTATAAAATTTTACTAATGAAATTTGAATTTTACTTAAATGTATGCTAAACATTAAGTAATTTTATTAAAATTTGCTATAAGAGGGTTTATAATTTATCAAATGAGATCTTATCTTAAGTGTTATAAATTATCTAATGATGTATTCACACTAGCAAATTACATGCAATAAATTCTCTTCAAAAAAGGAATTATAACCTTTTAATAGTGCTATCAGAAGCTTAATAAAACTTTATAATATCCTACTCGAAGAGTGATTAAAATTATAAATATTTAATATTTCACTAAAAATGATTTATAATTAATTAATATTTATCAATCTAAGTTTTTAAACTATAATTAAAAACATACTTAAAGGATATTATAATTATAATAATAGTTGTTTTTATGGTAAATACAGTTATAATAATTTAAAGAGATATCCATTAAATGGTTGAAAAAATTTTAATTTATTAAATAAAGGTGATTTACCAACTTATAGAATATAACTAAGATGAATTATCTCTTTAAAAGACATAAAACTTTGTATCATCAATTAACTTTTATGATAGAGAATATCTTCTGAATGAGGATAAAACCTATTGAAGATGATTATAACTTGTACATAAGTAATCTAAAGAATCAAATCTGAACATGATTAATGATAACCTCATAAAATATTACTTATGAAGAGATAATATTATAATTATAAGGAATAGTTATTATATACGATTGATATCATACAGTTCAAATTCAAAGGTTATATAAGAGGCTAAAAATTTCTATGGAAAGTGATTTGAAGGGTAATTATACTACTATCTATTCATAAACTATTAATATATAATAAATTTTTCTTCTAAGAAGTTTAAACATTTAAAAATATAAGTTAAATAAATTTCAAAAAACATTAATGAAATAATAAACACCTAAATTTTTAATATTTATCTAAATGATAATTAACATTCTACTTTAAGAATCAAATTTAAGATATTTTACTTTTAAGAAATATACTTAAAATTATAAATTTATTTCTAATAAACTTCTAACTTAAATGCGATTTACACACCTAATAATTGTTATTAATTACTATAATAGAAATTCCTATCTTGAAGGTGATACATAAATAGATTAAATAGATATCCTACTGAAGGGGCATTTTAACCTTTAAAGAGAGAGTTACTATTGAAGATTTTATATAAAGTTTCTAATGATGTTCCTCTTAAGATGGTATAACATATCTACTGAGGGTATTTACCTCTAATTTAAATTACACTCTGAAAAGGATATTACTATCTATGAGAAAAACCTATCTAAGGATATTCTACTAAGATATAAAATTTATATAGAATTATAGAATTTTAATAAATCTAAATACCTGCTTAAGAGGGGTATTATAACATTATCTAAAGATATCTCCTACTTAAATGGAATATTAAACCTATCTAATGATAGAATCCTACTGAAGAGATGGTATTTATAACTATTAATAAATCTCTACTGATGAGGGGTATTAAACAATCTAATGATAATACTACTCTGAAAGGGGGATATAAACACTTATTAATAAATATCTCTCTGAAGAGGATATTATAAATTACTAATAATTCCCTCTAATGATGTAAATTATCTGATATCCTATCTGAAGAGGGTATTATAACTTATCTTGATAGACCTCACTCAGAAATGGGTATTTAACATTTCTAATGATAAACCACTCTAAGGGGGGAATTATAAAACATAAATATAAGATCCTATCTGAAATTGTAATATTAACATTTATGAATACAAATTTACGATTATCAAGCATATCTAATATTATCTCATCTTAGGGTATTATAAACCTCTATTAAATGATTTAATGAAGTATTGATAGTTTTTAAAATCTTATTAAGAGTGTATTATAAAACCCTTTTAAATGATTATTATGAAATGATAAATAACATTATCAAAGATATTCTTCCCGTGAAAATTAATTAACTATAGAATATTCCTCTCTGAAGAGGGGTATTTACACTTACTAAAAGATATCTCCTATCTGAAGGGGGGATTATAAACTATCAATGAAGATATCTCTACTTAAAGAGGGTATTTAAAACTTATTATAAGAAATATTCAAAAAGGATAAATACACTTCTAGATTTAAACTATCTAAGAGAATTCTAAATTCTAAGTGAATTTAAACTTATTTGATAATATCCTATCTAAGAGAGATTTAACTCTTATGTGAATTAATAGAAATTTAATTTCTAAATTGATGGGAATTATAAATACTAAGATTTTACACTAAAAGGGGATATTATAATTTTAAGATAGATATATCCCTTTAAGGTGATATTTAACTATTAATATAACTATCTAAAGGGGGATAGTTTAACACTAATAAAGTAGAATTTTTCCTACTGAAGAGGTTTATAAAGTATTTATAATATCTCCACTCTGAAAGGGGGTGAGGGAAAATATATAACATATATAGAATCCTATCTGAAGAGGGGATTTATAACATTATCTAGATAGAATTCCTAGGAGGGGGATATTATAACTTATCTAAGAGAAATCTCCTCTTGAAGGGTGGAATTATAACACTACTATGATAAGATATCTCTACTAAGAGGGGGATATTAAACACTTTTAAAATAGAATCTCCTACTGAAGGGGGAATATAAATTTTATAAGTTTCTGAAGAGGGATATAAACCTATTTATATATCCTACTAAGAGGGTATATAACACTTTATTAATATAATATCCCTACTCTGAAGAGGGGATAGTAAACCTTTTAATTTTAAATCCTACTCTTAAAGGGGATAAAACCTATCTAATATAAATCTCCTACTCTGAAGGGGATATATAAATTATATATAATTCCTTTCAGAAGGATTAAAATAAATTAAAGATAGAACCCCACTCTAAAGGGTTATAACATATTATAATGAAGATTCCCTACTCTGAAGGGGATATTAACTAAAATTTAAAAGAGATCTCCTACACTAAAGGGGGATATTACACTTATCAATAGAATCTCCTACTCTAAAGGGAATTATAACTTAAAGATCTCTCTCTGAAGGGGATATTAAAACTTTATGAATAGAGTCCTCGAAATTTGAATTTAATAACTCTTATTAAGAATATTCACTTCTGAAGAGGTGGATTTATAAGCCAATATCAATTCGTAGAGGGGTTAAAAAATTAATAATAACTCCTACCCGAAAGGTGGAAATCAACATTATCTATAATATATCTCTATGAAAGGATATTAAACACTTCTATAGGATATTTCACTTTGTCAATTTTTGCACAAAAGATAGTGATAAATGTTTGATGTGTTTTGCATTGTTTAGGTTACCAGCCTGGAGGGAATGACCTACTACCATACACTGAAGTAACATCTACAACAGCCTACAAAGAGTTTCCCTACAGTGTATTAATAGGGTATACTATTTACGCAACACTGAAATGTGAGAACAAAGCAGGTTTATCTTCTGTGATGTCATCTAACGGAGTAAAGATTTCAAACCTGCCTCCTACAGCCACAACAGCAGTGGTCCAAACTTTACCATTGTCATTGACAGAGTACAGTCCAAGGGACTCATATCAAGGTGTTAATGATAATATCAGACTAAAGTGGACAGGATTTGATGATAATATAGGAGTAGAGAGATACAAGGTAAATTTTCTAATTAGATATCTGCCATTGCACACACCAGTTCTAGGGGAGAACTCCATCTTTTTACTTTAAGATCTGAAATCTCCCACTTGGACCTAGCTGTCACCTTAAAAACAATGTGTCTGTCAATGAATAAAACCAATGGCAGGGGGCATTAGTGACCATGGATACAATCTTCTTTTTGAAATTTGATTTTAGAATTCAAATTTATGGGTGTCTTTGTTTTTCTATCTCTATAAAAACTTGAAAAAAGTGTTTGATTATCTCCCTTTATAAATTAATTTATGAACTTTTAGCTGTTATTAATGTTAGTTTGTATGCTGATATAATCAATGACGAGTTTAATATATTTTTTATATATTTCTGTACATGGATTCCGTATGATTTTCTGATTTTCTAATTACAGGTGTTTTATCGCGATGACGGTATATCAGAGTTAATGTTCTTTGCAGATGTACAGGATGTACTGTATGCACATTTTACAAAGATGGCGCTGACAGAAGGATCTCACAACTTCTCAGTACAAGCTATAAATAAACTGTTTAAACGCAGCAATAAGGCTACCTCATATACTATAACAGATATGTCATATCCTGTAGTCGATGGTAAGCTATAAATAAACACAGCAATAAAGCTATGTCATATACTATGTCATATACTATGTCATCTCCGGTAGTCCATGCATGGTAAGCTATTAATAAATTGGTGTGATTGCCATGAGACAACTCTCAACTAGAGACCAAATGACACAGAAATTAGCAGCTATAGGTCACCTTTTTGCTATCAACAATGAGCACAGATCATACCTCATATCACTAAAAAGGCCATGAAATCACAAATTAAAACAATTAAACGAGAAAAAAACAGTATAATATGTACATTTTACAAATTTCATAACAAAAAACATTTTATTAAAAATTTCAAAATTTGCACATACATTGCATGTTAACTGTTTTTTGTCTATTCCCCCTTTTTTTGTTTTTGCCCATGGTGCTTTCAATATTTCTTTAACTTGAACTGAAGTTTTTTTATTGACATGTTCACCCCTTTTTAGCAATTTTAACTTTTACATTTTTTTTACAGCAACAAAGACCCTGACAATTAATTGGCTTAAAAACAGGTGCTTGTTTCATGGACAGTATTTTTACATCAAACAATGACAAATTCTACGAAGTGTCGTCTGGTTTACACTAGGGGGATTAAATTTTATCCAGTGGCAGGAAACCAATCAAACAAGTATAACATTTGGTATACCAGCCTCTGAGCAGCCACACGGGTTACCATCATGAAACAGTACAGCCTCTCTGTGGGTGGATTTTCACAGCGAAAACCCGGGGAACTTTAAAACTTCCATAGATTTACTTTTCCCTGTAACCCAGTAACAACAAAAACTAAGAATATTGTTTATGAAACAATGAACCCACAGTTTTAAACTGGGCATTAATGATAATTTTATATTTACTCAATTTTTTTAGTACATGTATCTTACAAAATTTTAATAAATTTATTCATTTGAATAATACATAAAGGGTACAAATGATCTTTTTATGCAGGGACTTTCTATATAAGGGGACTCGTCTCTATTGATTTTAATGATTACCAGCCGCCTGTTGAAAGCTACCACCCAACAATAAACTTATTTTTCGTATCTGATATAGATGCTAGTGTTTTTTGGTATTTCACAGTACATTGTAATTGATAATTATTATTAGTTGAAATATAAAATTGATTAATAGGGATTTAAGTAAAAAAAATATAAGATTTTGAAAGAATGGGGGAATTATTAAACTTAGACGTATCGTTTTGAAGAACACCCCATTATGTCAAATGGTTTACATATCATACAAGAGGCAGCTACGAAAATTCAACAAAACAAATTCCTCAAAGTTTTAAAGATCAATATTTTAAAAAAAGTGCAAAAAATTTTTTAAAAAAAGCATATTATAAGACAAAATGTATAAAATTTCATAAAAACGATTTTTTGTTAAACTTGAACATATAGCTCATTTAATTTGTAGTTATAATAATTTGTAGAATACTTCGTAAATGTGAAATATTTGCTATAAAGCACTTGACATCAGCTACGGGCCCAAATCAGTCTGATAATTTGTATAGATATCTTTATAAGTGACCAGTCCCGTTAGTATGAAAGCCATGTTTAGGCAGTAAGGTTTTTTTTTTCAAAAACTATTTAATAAAGAGAAAAAAGACAGAAATGGTGTAAGGGTTTTATATTAATTTTCTTATTTTATTTTGCTAAAAACTTCCATTTAAAGTTTTTTTTTCATTCTATTTTCCCGTTCAGAAAATTTGAAAAAGTAAAAGTATTCTTGCCACTTTAGAATTGATATTTTTAAAAATAAAATGCCATATTTTTCTTATTTGTGACAATTTTTTACCCGTGAATGTGAATGTTTTTTTTTTCGTCCACTTTTTTATACTTATTGTTTCTTATTTTTTCATGTTATCTTTATTTATATTTTTTGATATCTAAAAAAGTGATATTTTGAGAGTTGGATTTCTCTCTCTTTAGAATACCCAAATTATTTTTCATTTTTTATAGGGTCTCCTAAAGTTTACAAAGGCATTAATTCTTCTTTATAAAATTACAGGAATGAGTTTCGATTTGTAATGCAGACCAAATAATGTTTTTAAATAATTTTTCTTTATTTCTAAGACAAGAAAAAAAAAGTGAACATGTATTGATGCCCCTCAAAATAAATTTTATTAAATTTGCATTTTAATTCTGATCATTAGTATTTAATTTTCTGAAATGACTATAAAATAAAACAAGAAAAGAAATTGGAGAAAATTTCCCTTTTTCACCCTGTACTTGTTAAAAATTGTACCTGTTTTACTTCAGACTTGGTCAAATTCAGATTAATCTATGTTTATAATTTGAGCTGCATTGGATAGAAATCAACCTTATACAATGCAAATGAATATCAATACTCTATCTTAATTAATGCTAAGGGCGACATCAAAAATCCAAAGAAACTTAATTACATGTTTTTTCACTGCCCCACCACCCCCCCCTTAAATTTAAATTTTGGGGAAAAAATTTATTGACCATATGGATTATGTAAAAAACAAAGTCGTTAACCAAATCTTGCATTAGTTCAACCCCCCACCCCCAAACTATTTGAATTAAGTTTTTTTTCTTACATTAATCTATTGTGTCGTCCCTAAGTCGTAACTATTTTAAAATTGGATGAAAATTAAATTACGTATTTTAATATCACTGTATACATGCTCTTTCGTAAGGTCAAATTTTTATCTGAGCAGCTCATTTGTTAATATTGTAATTCGTGTAAAAATGTTAAGGGAAAGTTCTTCTTCTCAAAAATAAAAATTAATGCCAAAAAATTGTTTTTCTTTGTTTATTTTTTTTTTAAATAAAAGAAAAAAACCCTGGGAAAAATTTGGTAATGCAACAAACAGGGAGTCCTTCTGAAACGTCACGACAGGGAGTCCACTTAGTAATTCACAAACAGGGAGTCACATTCTAATGTCACAAAAGAGAGTCACATTAGGTAAAGTCAAAACAGGGAGTACATTAGGTAAGTCACAAACAGGGGTACTTCAGTAAGTCACAAACAGTAGTCACATTTAGTAATGTCACAAACAGGGAGTCGCATTCGGTAATGTCACAAACAGGGAGTCACATTTGGTAATGTCACAAACAGGGAGTCACATTTGGTAATGTCACAAACAGGGGGTCACATTCTAAAATGTCACAAATAGGGAGTCACATTTGGTAGTGTCACAAATAGGGTGTCACATTTGGTAATGTCACAAACAGGGAGTCACATTTGGTAATGTCACAAACAGGGAGTCACAATCAGTAATGTCACAAACAGAGAGTCACATTGGTAATGTCACAAACAGGGAGTCACATTTGGTAATGTCACAAATAGGGGATCACATTTGGTAAGTCACAAACAGGAGTCACATTCAGTAAGTGACAAACAGGGAGTCACATTCTGTAATGTCAAAAACAGGGAGTCACATTTGGAAATGTCACAAACAGGGAGTCGCATTTGGTTATGTCATAAACAGGAAGTCACATTCTGTAATGTCACCAACAGGGAGTCACATTCTGTAAGATAAGATAAGATAATTTTATTACAATCAGGTGCCCAAAATTTGAGCTATACAATCAAATGAATTACAAAATTAAGCAGAAAATGATTAGAATGATTAAAGTACATTTAAACAACAAACACATGAATACACATTTACATTGATAACCTGATATAAATCAAGTTATTGACAAAACATAGTTATGGTGCACTGTGACCTGGAGAAATTACATAAATTCTTATTGTTCTATGTCTATGGAAGACAATCCTGATCAATTTTATTTCCTATATATGTATATACTATAAATATTTTTTTCTTCATTTTTTTTTCTTTTTCAAACAACAATATTTTCTATAATGTAATGTCAACCAACAGGGAGTCACATTAGTATTGTCACAAAGGGATCAATCTGTAATGTCACAAACAGGAAGTCACATTCTGTAAGTCACCAACAGGGAGTCACAATCTGTAATGTCACCAACAGGATCACATTATGTATTGTCACAAACAAGAGTCACATTCTGTAATGTCACCAACAGGGAGTCACATTCGTAATGACATAAACAGGGAGTCACATTCAGTAATGTAACAAACAGCCAGTCACATGCGGTAATGTCACAACAGGGAGTCAACATTCGCTAAGGTCACAAAAGGGAGTCACATTTTGTAATGTCACCAACAGGGATCACAATCTGTAAGTCACCAACAGGAGTACATTAATGTATTGTCACAACGGAGTCACATTCTGTAATGTCACACAGGGGGTCATATTCTGTATGTCACAAACAGGAAGTCACATTCGTAATCACCACAGGGAGTCACATTTTGGTAATGTCACAACAGGGAGTCAGATTTAATAATGTCACAGACAGGGAGTCACACTAAGTAATGTCACAACAGGGAGTCACATTCTGTAATTTCAAACAGGGAATCACATTTGGTAATGTCACAAACAGGGAGTCACATTTGGTAATGTCACAAAAAGGAGTCACAATTTGGTAATGTCACAAACAGATAGTACACTTAGTAATGTCACAAACAGATTGCACACTTAGTAATGTCACAAACAGGGAGTCACATTTGGTAATTCACAAACAGGAGTCACATTGGTATGCACATACAGGGAGTCACACTTAGGAATG
Organism: Mytilus edulis; assembly: GCA_019925275.1. NCBI lineage: Eukaryota > Metazoa > Mollusca > Bivalvia > Mytilida > Mytilidae > Mytilus > Mytilus edulis. The sequence goes on from CM034351.1 coordinate 107,260,077, forward strand.
TCACATTTGGTAATGTCACAAACAGATAGTCACACTTAGTAATGTCACAAACAGATAGTCACATTGATAATGTCACAAACAGGGAGTCACACTTAGTAATGTCACAACAGGGAGTCACATTCAGTAATGTCACAAACAGGGAGTCACATTTGGAATGTCACAAACAGGTACATGTGGTAATGTCACAGACAAGGAGACACATTGGTAATGTCACAGACAGGGAGTCACATTTAAATGTCACAAACAGGGAGTCACATTTGGTAATGTCACAACAGGGAATCACATTCAAAATGTTACAAACAGGGAGTCACATTGGTAATGTCAAAACAGGAGTCACATTCTGTAATGTCACAAACAGGAGTCACATTCGGTAATGTCACAACAGGAGTCACATTTAGTAATATCACAACAGGATCACATTTGTAATGTCACAAACAGGAGTCACATTTGTAATGTCACAACAGGGATCACATTGTGATTCACAAACAGGAGTCACATTGTAATGTCACAGACAGGAGTCACATTCAGTAATGTAATCAACATGAAGTCCTATTGGTATGTCACAAAAGGGAGTCACATTGGTAATGTCACAAACAGGGAATCACATTCTAAAATGTCACAAACAGGATCACATTTGTAATTCACAGACAGGAGTCACACTTAGTAATGTCACAAACAGGGAGTCACATTGGTAATGTCACAACAGGAGTCACATTTAATAATGTCACAGACAGGAGTCACATTGGTAAGTCACAGACAGGAGTCAACTAATAATTCACAAACAGGGAGTCACACTTATAAGTCACATTTGTAATGTCACACTTAGTAATGTCACATTTGGTAATGACACAAACAGATAGTCACACTTAGTAATGTCACAAACAGGAGTCACATTTGGTATTCTAACAAAACAGAAGTCACATTCAAAATGTCACAAACAGGAGTCACATTCTAAGTCACAAAACCAGGGAGTCACATTCTAAAATGTCACAAAAGGAGTCACATTCTAAAATGTCACAAATAGGAGTCACATTTGTAATGTCACAAATAGGAGTCACATTTGGTAATGCACAAACAGGATTCACATTTGGAAGTCACAACAGGGAGTCCATTGTAATGTCACAAACAGGGAGTCACATTGTAATGTCACAAACAGGGAAGTCACATTTGGTAATGTCACAAACAGGGGTCACATTAATGTCACAAAAGGGAGTCACATTTGTATGTCACAAAAGGGGTCACATTTGTAATGTCCCCCAAACAGGGAGTCACATTTGTATGTCACAAACAGAGTCAACAATCAGTAATGTCACAAACAGGAGTCACATTAGTAATGTCACAAACAGGAGTCACATTGGTAATGTCACAAAAGGGATCACATTTGTAATGTCACAACAGGAGTCACATTCAGTAATGTGACAAACGGGAGTCACATTCTGTAATGTCAAACAGGAGTCACATTGAAATGTCACAAACAGGGAGTCGCATTGGTTATGTCATAAACAGAAGTCACATTCTGTAATGTCACCAACAGGAGTCACATTCTGTAAGAAAATAAGAAATTTTATAACAACATGGTGCCCAAAATTTGAGCTAACAATCAAATAATACAATAAAGCACAGAAATGATTAAATGATTAAAGTACATTAAACAACAACACATGAATACACATTTACATTGATTAACCTGATATAAATCAAGTTATTGACAAAACAATTATGGTGCCACTGTGACCTGAAAATTACATAAATCTTTATCATTCTAGAGACAATCCGATCAATTTATTTCTTAATAATTCTATAATATTTTTTTCTATTTTTTAGGGAGTCACATTCTAAATGTCACAAACAGGGAGTCACATTTGGTAATGTCACAAACAGGGAATCACATTCTAAAATGTTACAAACAGGGAGTCACATTAGGTAATTTCATAAACAGGCAGTCACATTCTGTAATGTCACAAACAGGGAGTCACATTCGGTAATGTCACAAACAGGGAGTCACATTTAGTAATATCACAAACAGGGAGTCACATTTGGTAATGTCACAAACAGGGAGTCACATTTGGTAATGTCACAAACAGGAGTCACATTTGGTGATGTCACAAACAGGGAGTCACATTTGGTAATGTCACAGACAGGGAGTCACATTCAGTAATGTAATCAACATGAAGTCCTATTGGTAATGTCACAAAGAGGGAGTCACATTTGGTAATGTCACAAACAGGGAATCACATTCTAAAATGTCACAAACAGGGAGTCACATTTGGTAATTTCACAGACAGGGAGTCACACTTAGTAATGTCACAAACAGGGAGTCACATTTGGTAATGTCACAAACAGGGAGTCACATTTAATAATGTCACAGACAGGGAGTCACATTTGGTAATGTCACAGACAGGGAGTCATACTAAGTAATGTCACAAACAGGGAGTCACACTTAGTAATGTCACATTTGGTAATGTCACACTTAGTAATGTCACATTTGGTAATGACACAAACAGATAGTCACACTTAGTAATGTCACAAACAGGGAGTCACATTTGGTAATGTCACAAACAGAAGTTATATTCTAAAATGTCACAAACAGGAAGTCACATTCTAAAATGTCACAAACAGGAGTCACATTCTAAAATGTCACAAACAGGGAGTCACATTCTAAAATGTCACAAATAGGAGTCACATTTATGTCACAAACAGGGAGTCACATTCTAAAATGTCACAAATAGGGAGTCACATTCTAAAATGTCACAAATAGGGAGTCACATTTGGTAATGTCACAAATAGGAGTCACATTTGGTAATGTCACAAACAGGGATTCACATTTGGTAATGTCACAAACAGGGAGTCACATTTGGTAATGTCACAAACAGGGAGTCACATTCAGTAATGTCACAAACAGGGAGTCACATTCTGTAATGTCACAAACAGGGAGTCACATTTGGTAATGTCACAAACAGGAGTCACATTTGGTAATGTCACAAACAGGGAGTCACATTTGGTAATGTCACAAACAGGGAGTCACATTTGGTAATGTCACAAAAGGGGGTCACATTCTAAAATGTCACAAATAGGGAGTCACATTTGGTAGTGTCACAATAGGGTGTCACATTTGGTAATGTCACAAACAGGGAGTCACATTTGGTAATGTCACAAACAGGGAGTCACATTCAGTAATGTCACAAACAGAGAGTCACATTAGGTAATGTCACAAACAGGGAGTCACATTTGGTAATGTCACAAATAGGGAGTCACATACAGGGAGTCACATTCAGTAATGTGACAAACAGGGAGTCACATTCTGTAATGTCAAAAACAGGGAGTCACATTTGGAAATGTCACAAACAGGGAGTCGCATTTGGTTATGTCATAAACAGGAAGTCACATTCTGTAATGTCACCAACAGGGAGTCACATTCTGTAAGATAAGATAAGATAATTTTATTAACCAATCATGGTGCCCAAAATTTGAGCTATACAATCAAATAAATTACAAAATAAAGCACAGAAAATGATTAGAATGATTAAAGTACATTTAAACAACAAAACCACATGAATACACATTTACATTGATTAACCTGATATAAATCAAGTTATTGACAAAACATAGTTATGGGTGCCACTG